>JAKWJA010001761.1:0-69676 GCA_027704765.1 Solanum habrochaites | reverse complement strand
GTCCTATAAGATCATCGTAGTCTCAGTATGTCTTCAATCAGAGAGGATTTGAATTTGAGACAGAGGGGGGGAGAGGGATGGAACTACTTTGAAGGACTACCGACCATCATATTTTGTATCATCCTGGGAAGGCGAATTGTTTTGTGTAGCGGATGCTTAAGTAGAAAGGAGGGCATGGGTCGTTATAGCTCACTTGCCAAGCTTATATTTTTGGCGCCCACTGGCTAGATAAGTTTAGATCTGGCTAACGAACCTTATGAGATTAGACGTAAATTGAAAAGGGAGGATTGAAGGATTTTTAGATGTGTGAGGCAAGATCTCCTTCATTGACAAGATTAAGGGAGAAAGCAGTTTAATGATGAAAATTGATCCGGATCCGAGATAAGTGTTTGCAAGGAGAGGCTAAAGAGCAAAAAATCGATAAGAAGGTGTTTTGAGGATTAAGGGAAGGGTATGGACCCTCGGTCGATGATTTGATCAACACTTATTCTGACAGGGCTCAGTAGTTCAAGGTATTCGATACATCCGGTTTCGAACCCAAGATGTACCGTGACCTAAGACAACACTTCTGGTGGAGAAGAATGAATGAAGCGTGACCGTTGATGGATATTGTGGATTGATTGCAAAGGGCCAACCTTCAAACAGTAAAGTTCTTGATGAACCACAAAGGCCCGGAGGAAACACTAAGAGAATGCCCATTCCGGAATGAAAGGGGAGAGAATTGCAATGGTACTTCGTGGTGGTCTTCCAAAGACATTGGGCAGTTCGACTCCATTGGGGTGAGTGGACCGGTCAACTAAGTTCTGCCTCATTTCATTCCGGTTAAGGTGACTACAATGCAGAGAAGTTAGCCAAAATTTAATCTCAGAAAGTTGTTCGATTGCAGGAGTTCCACTGTCCATCATATCAGATAGAGGTACGCAGGTTTACTTTCTAAGTTTGGAAAAACATTGACATGCAGAATGGGGTACTAGGTGGACTTAGTACGCGTTCCATCTCAGATCCGATGGTCAGTCTGAGCGAACGATTTCAAGTGTTGGAGGATATGATCGTGCATGCGTGATTTGTGATAGATCGTGTGGCCATTGGGATAGCTTCTTAACCCTTGCGTGAGTTTTCATACAATAATAGCCATCACTCAAGCATGATATTGCCCCATTGAAGGAATTGTATGGTAGGCGATGAGGTCTCCCAGTGGGTGGTTGATGCATTCGAGGTTAGAACTGGGGTTGGTACTGATCTTGAGGGATTCGATAGAAAAAGTGAAATCTATTCAAAGAAAAGCTTCTAGCGGGCCAAAGTAGACCAAAAGGTTAATATGCAGATCGAAAGGTTAGAGACTTGAGTTATGGAGGGTGAACAAGTCTTGTTGAAAGTTCCACCAATGAAAAAGGGGTTATGCGGTTTTGGTTTAAAAAGCAAGCTAGCCCAAGGTACATTGGGGTCCGTTGAAATACTTAAGAGAGTAGGGGAGGTGGCCCTTACGGTTAGCCCTGCATCCAGGGATTTTGTCCGGAGTGTGCATACGGTATTCCATGTGTCCTATGTGAAAAGCATTCAATGGGGATGGAAACTACATTATCCTTGGGATTCAGTTTTGCCTCACTCCTATATCTAAAAATCACACCTGCTCCACAACACCTTCTTTCATCCCACCACAACGCTCCTAAGCATACCATCCCTCCCCTACCACTCCCCAGCCAACACTCATTCCCAAATTTTCTTTGACTTACTGTTTTCTTGATGAGAATTTGTCTATGAGGAGGAGGAGCCCGTTGGCCATTTTAGATAGAGAAATTCGCAAGTTGATGGTCAAGGGAGATTGCATATATCAAGTCAATGGAAAGAAAGAACGACACGTTGAAGAAGCCACTTGTGAGAAGGAGGCAGATATGCGAGAAAGATACCCACAATTGTTTACAGATTAAGGTATCCTTTTCGCCCTTGTTTCCTTCTTGTGTGACGTTTCGGGAACAAAACGATGGGTAAATTGGTTTATCTATTGTAACGACCTGTTTAGTCGTTTTGAGCACAGATTTTATTCTGGGAAAAAACGGGCAAGGTGATTGGGTTGACGGAGGCCACGACGGACCGTCACGGGCCGACGGACCGGGTGGAGGTGTCGTTCAAAACCACTTAGGAAAATTGAAATTGTTACTGAAAAATCGACCTCGTGAACGTCGTGACGGGAGTGGCAGGACGGACGTCGCAGGCTCGACGGCCCGTGTCACAGGCCAATCCACTTAAAAACGGAGTCTTGTAGCATGCGACGGACAGCAGGACGGACCGTCGCAGGCGCGACGGCCCGCACGGGACTACGATCCCAGTCGGGTGGGGCGGATTTGGTCGGATTTCTTTATTACGTGTAAGGGACGTTTTTGACTATTCCTGACTTAATTATAAAGGTAATAGGCGTTAATGTTAATAAGTCTAATACTTGGGGTTTAATAAAAGAGGTAACCTTAAGTTACTTAAGTGGATTATTAGTGCCTCTTTAGAAACTTAAATTATATAATAATTAGGGTATTAAAAGAAAGAGGGTTTGATAAAAGAATCTAAAAGTAAGAACAAGAGAAGGAGAAGAGAGAAAGTCGAACCAGAAAGAGGAGAGAAAACAAAGAGAAACAGAGCTGGAAATGGCGTGCTGATCACTAATCTTCGGTGGAGGTAGTTATGGTTTCTCTTAGATATTCGTAGTGTAAGTCAACTCTTAATTAGTGAAATGATAGTATTGATAGTATTGTAAATCCCTCTAATGCGGAATTGTATGCTTGCATGGAATATGGATTATGTAATTGTGGAATAAACAAAGCATGATGAAGCTTTTGAATCCCAAATCTTGAAGAAAACCCTAATTCACTTGTTAATGATGATGCCTTGGTATAAAGAAGGCTTGATAAATTATATAATGAGATTGATGAGCCTTGGTTGTAAAAGCAGCTTGATAAAATTATATAATGAGTTGATGATTTGCCTTGGTTGTAAAAGAAGGCTTGATGACTAGGGATAGGGTGCAAGTTCGGACCAGGATAGAAATAGAGGTCGGGTGCACCGGTCCGGTGGGGGTACCAGGATAGAAAAGAGGATAGGGTGCCACGTTACGGTACCAGGATAGAATGCGGATCGGAGTGTCACGGTCCGACACCAGGATAGATAGAATATGGATCGCGGTGCCACGTTCCGGTACCAGGATAGTATATGGGATCGGAGTAGTGTCACGTTTCCGACCACCAGGATTAGTAATGGATCGGGTTCCACCGTTCACGTACAGGATAGAAATCGAGGATCGGGTGCCTGCCACGTTCCCGGTACCAGGATTAGAATAGAGGATGGGTGCCACGTTCCGGGGTACCAGGATAGGATACTGAGGATCGGAGTGGCAGTCCGACACCAGGATAGTATATGGATCGGGTGCCACGTTCCTGGTGGGTACAGGATAGAATGAGGATCGGAAGGAGTGTCACGTTCCGACACAATGGGATATGTATATGAGGAGCGGAGTGTCACGTACCGACCGGAGGGGAATTAAATATAATGAATCTGAAAGATGATAATAAGTGAATCAATGAAACATAATCCCAAATGAGTATGGTATATTGAGCTTGAGTCCTCAGTGTGAATTTGACGGTAATTGTAATGATATAGTACTGTTGTTGTTAAATGTTGAGTATCATAGTTGAGTTTATGATATGACTTGGTATATATTGTTTTCATTTTGAAGTTGGCAGATGATACCTAATCAGTATTGTGGTTGTACTGACCCCCCCCCCACCCCCTCTTTTATGTTTTCTTTTTGTATATCGTGGTATGCAGCAGAAACGGGCCGTCATTTTCGACTCAACCGTTAGTATAGGTTCAAGCCAGTCTTCGGTTCCACCGGATCTTCAGGGTTGAGCAAATGTTTTCTACTAGCTTGGACTGGATCTCATTCCTCAGTCTTGATGCCTTTAAGTTTCGGCATAGACTCGCTTTATTGTTTTAAGGTGTAGAATACTCTTAGTTTGTAATTTGATCATTAGATGTTCTTGTGGTGAGACTTCCGATTTTGGGGGAAATTAATAGAAGTGAATTTTAGAAGTTATGAATGTCTTTTATTTATGAGTTTAAGTTCTTCCGCATGTTTTATGTTAATATAAATGAAATGATAAGGTTTAGATTGGTGGTTCGCTAATAGGAGGGTAAAATGGTGCCAGTCGCGGCGCTCGGTTTTGGTGTCGTCGCAGTTGTCCTTCCAAAATTAGATTACTCCTCCCGAAGTTGAGTGAATCAATTCGTAAGAGTACTCCTTAATTTTAGGTGGTTTACCTCTTTTCTTTTTTTTACTTTTCCACATTGTATATGTTGTTCTGTTTATATTTTTTTTCCATATATTTTGTGAAAAAATCAATTTTTGGTTCTTGATAGATCTAAAATTGGTCAAACAAGAGATGAATCATCTCCATCCTTTAGGATTTACAGAGTAGTCCTTTGCCAGGGTCATGTTGTTGAACATTTTACCATCCTTTCAAGGGGTTGACGTCGCTCAAGATTTTGGGTGTTGAGTAGGGGCTTTGGGAAAATCAAAAAACAAGTGATACAAAAAACCAGGAAGAGCTGAGATCAAGAAAAAAAAAATGACCCTATGGCAGTTCAACAAGTAATTAAAAATGTAAAGCTAGAGGCATTAAAATGTACAAGGAAGAAGAAGAGGAAAGCTGTTTTGGTTGTAAACTGAATCAGAGGAAAATGATTTGAAGTTGTCGAGATCTGAAGAACTTCTAATCATGAGGTAGTGTATTAAAAACAAAGTTAGATACAAATTTTTTGTTAATTAAGTTGTCATATACAACAAATAGCTTAAAGATTGTAGATAGATATTCCATGTTTAGTTAATTGTAATATATAGTATATTGCATGTTTATGTGAATTTGTTTTGTATATATATACAAAAAAGTTAATTGGACTTAACTTTACAGATGGGAAAATTTTCATATAGATTTTAGAATTGTATATTCTATTAGTTATATACAAATTATTGAAGTTAGTTAACTATAGAGTGTATTATACATATACAAAAAATGATTATGTACCATGTCTGTTTTAATAGCTGGTTAGTAGGGATTGTATATTAAAGGCTCATTATTTTTTTTTATATACATATATACACAAACGTAATGGGATTTAGGTATATAGATGGGAAAATATCATAGGTGATTATAATTGTATATGTATAGTTATATACAAATATGAAGTTAGTATATATTACTTATATATATTGTGGAGGATAAAAAAAAAAGTTCATTCGAAACTTGTCTATAATGCATGTTTAACTATATATTCATGTTACAATCTCAATATACAAAAAAAAGGTAAGTTAAATATATATATACAGAAATTAATTTGTGCATTGACTTCTTTTTGTAATTTTTTTGTATATATATGTAAGTAATAAAAAATTATATTTTTGTTTCATTGCTGTATTGTTGTAGGTTTTTTTTTTATTTGAAAGTTAGACTTAAAAAAAAGCGGACTTTTCCCTAAAATGTGGCAATTGATCGTAATTTATTGTTAGCATATTTAAAACGCTTCAGTTAAAAACACTTTTTAAAATAGAATGGCATAAAAAAAAAAAAAACCTTTATATACAAAATTAAAGATACCTAAAATAACTAAACCATACCCATATAATGTAATTAGGTAAACTATACCCATATAATGTTATTTAATCAAATAAGTTTGTCATATATGAAATTTTCTCTAATAATAACGTGTATATAGGCCCAAGTCAAATGTTGTACATATAATTGCTTCGATTTGGATTATTCGAAGAATCTAAAGCCTAATATGTAGTATCATAAAAAAGATTTGACAATCAAAACCTATTTTTCGATTCACTCAAAGAGATTAATAGGGTCGTAACAGAGATATGTGAAAAGTAAGTTCAGTTACTTGTATTCTTAATCCTAAATGAATCGTATGTGTTCTATTTAGATAGGCTTGAATGACTACTTCTCATCATGAGAGTGTATATACTAATAACCCTATTCCGGCCTCATAATTTCCATGGTTTCACTCAATGGCGGAGACATGATTTTCATTAAGGGGTATCAATGACTGTAATAAAAATAATAATTATGAGGCTAGCAGAGCTAAAACACGCAATCTCATTCTTAAACATAAAAATAACAATATATGCACAATTAAGGCTATATATATCGGCATATATAAGCATTATTTTCATTTTTTTATTTTATAACAGATATTTTTGAGGTTATCGCATATCAATGGAATATAGCATTGTATTAAAAAATCCATTATCATGGTTAATGGAAAGTACTCAAGTAATGGGTTGTTTAAAGTTGTAATTTTATGATTACAGGTACGTGTTTAAAACCACCTCTTTAAATTTTTACTTTAATTAATTATATATTTTTACAGTTACCTTTTTTAAATTAAATATTCAATTTTCATGTTTTTAGGGATTTAAATTTATCATATTGCTTGTTTACCGTTACCCAATCACTCATACCCCAATCATAATCCACCCCTATCACAAGTCAATCGAAAATTATACACAGCAAATGCTGATGCTTTAAAAGCTGCATCAGAAAAAGAACAAGCTTGATAAGAGGCTTAATGGGCAAATGGATAGATTCCCTTCTCAAGAACTATGAAAATGTTGTCAGAGGGCTGAAAAAATTGATCAATACAATGTATGTAGGTACTTTATCACAATTAAGAATTTAGACGATATCAGGATGATTATAGATTGACTGACATCGAGATTGAATCACTCTTAAAGAAAGTTGAATTTACTATTGATGAAGATGTTGTTAAAGTTGCTATAGAAGAGATTAGGAAAAAACTTGATGTCTTTATGAAGAATGTTGAAGATCTTGGAATTCAAGCTGTTTTTTGGATTACATGTTTTCTTTTACTCTTGAACAATATATGTTTAAGTATTTTATTATTTTTTAATATCATATTTTTTTTCCAGTTATTCCATCTTCATATGAATTACAGATTGACTTATATAATTTATGGATACTAGTATTTATACATAAATCATAGCATCTGCATCAATAGTTCAAAGTAGCACTTTCATTTCAAAGTGCACAATTAATTGATAAAATATGTATCAAATATGATTAAAATATGTATGAATCTATCTTCAATTATTAATTATTTTAATTTCATCATACCATATATCAATGGATTGTCAATGTACTCTTATTTGGATGAAATATGTATGAAGTCCGATTATTACTTGTATGAACATGACATCACATTTTTTATTTATTATTTTTTTAGTATGAAAAATACATACATGCAATTTATACTTTTTTGAAAATACTTGTATGACTTATACATTTTCAATTGTTGATGATTTTATTTCAAGATACTTTCAATATAAATCGTTCATACATGTGGATTCACTTATTTAAACTATTTAACTAGTTTATTCATTGTTACATTGATATGTTAAAATAGTGGAGTACATATGATGAACTATGTATGATTTTCTATGAACTAGGTATGTATTTTCATTAATACTTTATGAAAGGTACATAAAAAATGTTAGTATTGAATACAACTTGAATAAATTGATATAAAGTGTGTGACAACGTTATTTTAGGTAGGACAATATTCAGGAAAACCACAATTCTCCAAATATTAAAGACACCAAATGCACTTCATGAAACAAAACATATGTCTAACAGACAAAACAACATGAATTGAGTTAGACAATATTCAGAAGTCTTGCTTGTTAATAAATTGAGTACTGAGCTACAGGGGATATTGTGCTCTTCCCCTATTTTAATTGTATGTTTGTGAAACAAGCCTTCATTTTCTTCATATTTGCAGAAACTGACTAGATGGAGAAGTCTCTAAAGAAACTCATTTCAGATGATTCTGAAGGTAAAGTTATTCTCTATAGCGTATAGAAACAGTAACCAGTGTCTGGCTCAATCTTCTTGTGTTCTCAACATGTTGATGTGTTCCCGTCTTTTGCTTATCTAAATAGTTCCATCAGCAAAGACTTCTGGTGTAGAGACGAATGCTTGGAAAATTCACCTCGGCACAGCTGCACATCATCCATCAACTGATGCAAGCTTGTTTTCTAGCTCGTCGCCTGTTCTGCCACATGCAAAATGTATGTTTAAGTTTCTGAGACTCTTGATAATTCACTTAATGGTTTTGCAAAATTAAGCATGTCTGATGGTATTCTTGGAAGTATTGTTGGACATCATGTCTTCTCAAACAGTGCTGGAACTGTTACGGGAGAGCATCCTTCTAGGACACTGTTTGTTCGGAATATTAACAGCAATGTAGAGGACTCCGAGCTGCAATCTCTCTTTGAGGTTATATCTATTCTATATGGTCACGTCTGTTATTAGCTATCCCTTCTGTGGTCTCCCTTATTGCTGTTTGTATTGTCACTGGTCACTACTGATTCTGTTTGTTCCTGAGGGAAATTATATGCTTGAACATTGTACGTATTATACACTTTGTCTAGAAGTAATACTGACCTTTTTTATAATTGCTTTTTCCTTGAAGCAATATGGTGATATCAGAACTTTGTACACTTCATGCAAGCATAGGGTTTCGTCATGATATCTTACTATGATATCCGAGCTGCTCGAACCGCAATGCGTATGCTGCAACATAAGCCTCTAAGACAGAGAAAGCTAGACATTCATTTTTCAATTCCTAAGGTCAGAAAAAAGACAATGTTCATTCTTAACTTTTGTTAGACATGCCTATAATTAAGGGACAAATTTTTAACTATTATCATTTATTTCCGCATCCAGGAAAATCCATCGGAGAAAGATATTAACCAAGGAACACTGGTCATTTTCAACTTGGATCCAATGAGGATCTCCTCCAAATATTTGGGGATTATGGTGAAGTGAAGGAGGTACAACTTTGCCAAATCATTCACTTTGATTGTGTTTATGTGCAACATTGAATGTGCTTATGTCGAACTTGGTTGCTCATGTTGCATGGGAAATGTAGATAAGGGAGACACCGCATAAGCGCCATCATAAATTCATAGAGTTTTACGATGTTAGAGCAGCTGAGGCGGCCCTCAAGGCATTTAAATAGGAGTGACATAGCTGGTAAGCGGATCAAGCTTGAACCCAGCCGACCCGGTGGAGCCCGTCGAAGGTATGTCCTTAGTCTTCTCTTAATGGAACCTTTTGATGAACTTTATTTGCTAAATTACCCTGTACTGTTGCTTGTGGACATCCAAACGTGCCAAAAATAAATAGAAGAACAGAAGAAGTGGAACATTAAGGGAGAAAAAGGAAAAAGAACTCCCATGGTAGGATTTTAGGGATCTTTGTGTGTGTTGATTGGTGAACAAAATTAGTTTGTTTGTTTTTTTACATTCTTCTGGCAGTATTCATCAGACAGTTGACTTTTGATGCCTCTAATTACGAGTCTTTATTGTTATGGTCAATATTTGGTAGAATTTTATGTTGTATTCGGGTTTTGTTTTTTTGTTTCTGTCACATGGTAGACAAGGTTTTATACATGAATTCTACTTCCCTGTTAGAGGCATAATGGGTGAGGGCGTTGTTCTATGCTGCTATTTGTGCTCTCTTTTCTTTGCCTTGTAATTGCAAACAGGTGATGCTTGTTGATGAAATCATTGTGAGAAACTTGGTTAAATTCCTTAATAACGTGTCAGTCAGTGTAACTAAGTCCATGCCCTTCTCCTTAGAAACTTGTTTATTATTGCACTTCACTATAGATGGATCAGTCATTTTTGGGATTACCGATGCATTTGATTAACTTTAAGAGAACATATTGCCGGTTTGCATTTCAAACGTATAGCTTGATGCTAGCAACTTTAGTCAAGCACTAGGAACATGAGAAGTTCGAAAGTTTAGGCACTCGGTTGGTTCTCCAATCGCCTCTCCTCCAGGTATTTTCATTTTTATAAATGACTCATGCTAATCACGGAGAGTTCATGTGATGAGATAAAAGCCTAAAATTGATGTTTCATCCAACAGGCAACTGGTCAAACTTTGGCAGTCCTGTGGAGCACAGCTCATTGCTAGGTTATAATCAATCACGTGATATGAGAAATCTCAGCCCTGTAAATGGCAACCATATGCCAGGGCTGGCTGCTATTCTTCCTGGCCATTTTTCAAGTCCTGAGATTGCACCCATTGGTAAAGATCCAGGACGATTTGGCTCTTTGAATCATGCAATTACTAGTCCCAAGTCAGTGCAAGGAATGGGTTATCAGCAATCATATTCAGTTCCTGATCATAAACCACATTTAAGCTTTGGATCTATGTCGCATGGTGAGCCTAAGTCATCTGGGATTGGGACACTTTCTGGCCCGCAATTTCTATGGGGAAGCTCCCCTATTCAGTCAGAGCGTACCGACTCTTCTGTCTGGTCAAACTCATCATTGGCACATCCATTTGCATCAAATGAACAAGGGCAAGGCTATCCATATTCCCATCGACAGGGCTTGTTCCCCGGATCACATCATGTGGGATCTGCTCCATCAGGAATTCCTCTGGATAGGCGTTTGGTTTTTTTTTCCGAGTCTCCTGAAACCTCATATATGAACCAAGTTACATATGGTAGTTCAGGTTCTAGTCATAGTCATGGAATGAGTATAGGTCACCTTGGGTCAATGAACATGGCTGGTTCTCTTGCTCGGAACTTTACTGAAGGTGGTTCTCCTATCTCTAGAATGATTCCACTGCCTAGGAACGGGCCTATTATTTTGGATTGGAAATGATCATATGGAGGAAACAGCGAAACGACTAACATGAAGGGATATCGACAAGTTCGATCGACAGAGTTGAAAGAAGTGGAAATGAGAGACAACAAAAAACAATATCTGCTTGATTTGGAGAAGATCACGAGTGGAGAAGATGCTAGGACTACTTTAATGATCAAAAACATCCCAAACAAGTAAGAGCCATATAAATTGTGAATTAGCGTACTTTGAGTTTGTGTGATTATTCAATGCTTAATGATTCATGTTCTTCCTTTGTTTTAGGTATACCTCAAGGTAGTACAGTATATTTCTTTTTTTATGTTCACATCTAACTGAAAATTATATGTAACAAGGATTTCAACTTTAGGTATGTGGAAGAAATATAATAAACACACAAACTCAATATATATTCTTAATAGTTTATAGATACTGTGTTACAGAACATATGAACTAAGCTAGCGTTTGTCCATAGATTTTTTTCTGTTTGGCCATGATATTGTACTTTCGAGTTCCCAAAAAACTGGTTCAAACAAATTTTCGGGTTTTCGGAACTTCCACTCACAAAACTTCAATTTGTTTACCCGCAAAATGGAATTTCAAATTCCAAAAACTTAAAATACTCAAATTTTCAATTTTCAACTTCGAAATCTATGTACAAACTGTTTAAGTTTTTATAAATGACATAGCACAGTTCAACTGAGTAACAAGAAGAAATGAAAAAGGAGAATTTTGTTTTTGTTTACCTCCAGTTAATGGAATGTAGGTGAATGCAGTCAGAATCAGCAGCAATTTTGCGAGCAACATCTTCCATTTCAATACAGTAGTATAGAAGCACTTGCTTCTTCGTTAACGAACCGTTCTCCATCGGAAAATTTACAGTCAAAAACGCCGGCGACTTTTTGCCTCACAGAGCTTTTTTCTCACATTTGCCGGCAACACTGTCTGCTGCTTATTTAGCTAAATTTTTATAAGATGTTTGTTCCCTATTTCGTTTCTCGAGAATTGAGCCGTTTAAATTTATCAAAAATTTGTTCACGAGATCCTCGTTTTTCCGAAAATAAAATTATACATTTATAAATTACTAAAATATATTAAAAAGTAACAATAGATACTTTAAAATATTTAAAAAATGTGTGAAATTTTTTATAAATTGAAGTAAAGAGACTACTTTTTGAAAAGTTAATCGGAATAATATTTGAAATTAAAATAATATTTTAAATAAAAATGAAAAATCCTATAAAAAAAGTTGTTTAAATTATGATTTTCTCAGGACACTTTAATTAGGAGAAGCGAAAAATGACAATTACTATTAAGAAAAAATTACTTTTTGGTATTTAATAATGTAATTATATATAATGTATAAGTAAACACAATAAGAATAAAATATTAATAAAAAATTTATGTAATTTAAATTGGAATTAGCACAAAATGATATTATTAATTATTTTGAAATGAAATGCTATGAAACTTATTTTTCCGTATACTCTGTTTGAAAAATTATTTTCCTAAAAGGAAAATTTTCAATTCGTAATCATCAAAATGTCTTTGAATTATATTTTATTCTATAAATAAAAATAATAAAGCAAAACGACTTTCTTCTGCACAATATTCACGCTAATTCAATCAGTCATGAGTCAACTAGCCATTGACTAATTTGTAAAAATAAATACTTCATAATATTTTTTTAATTAGTAATTAACCTACTAAAACTTGCTTACTTTAATTAATCATATTAAAATAGACAATATTCTGTGACACAGATTGAACTCACCTTTTTGTTATATCCGCAAAATTTACTTTCTTTTATTCGAATATAGAATTTGATTCTTGCTAAGAATGTCATATCTTTGTATAAAAAAACTAACTTCCTTTTTAAAAAAAAAAAAAAAACAAAGAAGTGTAGAAAATGATATTTCCTTTATCCTTTCATCACATTATTTATGATAGAAACAATTTAAGTTATGTATGAAAATTTCTTTAAATTATTATATTATCGTTACTTATTATAACAATTAATTTGTCTTATATTTAAGATTTAAAAATTTATCAATATATTAAAAGAAACTTATTCTAGATATTGTAGCTCTATATATCTATAGATTTGTCTGGCTTTTGAATGACTATCTTTAAAAAAATGGACCTAATAATAATAAGTTCATTATTGTACCCCAATTAATTGTAAAGTTAATAAATTAAAAACTTTAAATTTTCAAGAAATTGCCTTTTCTCAAAATAATTAATTGAATATCATAGGTAAAACATATTTTTTTTGTCTTTTTTTAATATATCAAAATAGTAAAATAATTAATAACAACTAAAAAGAAAAAGTGAAAGTCATTAGTAATAAAGACCCCGAAAGAGTAATTTCAAACATGTTTTCCATTGTACGCAATGAAAAGAAGCATCATCATGCGAGTGTTTCTTATAGTTTCACATTATCAAAAAAATTATTGAAGTTATTCAAATTAAAAACTATTTTGAAGTTCACAAATTATTATTATAAAAAACAATCATTTTGATATTAATACTTTTTATTTTTTTTATATATATAAAAAGATATAGGAACAAAAGATATGTTATAACTACTGGTAATATGTGACTGAAGTAATGCTACATATTCAATGAAAAAAGATTTTATTCCTGTGCTTAATTATCTTCTAACTTAAAATAACATCAAAACAAGATATCAATTTTCTTAAGTATATTTGTCCATCTCTCTTCATTTGGTATGGTAAGTTTTAAATCGTGATTGGCCATTAGCTTAGCGTTAGATGTTTTAATCACTTAAAGAAATAATAAAAAGAGTATCAATTAAGTGAAAGACCAGAATATCAATTGTAATCGAAAAATATTTATCGAATGAGATATTAAAATATTGATCGATTAAAAGGTTTGTGTAAGGGATGAAACATATAATTTATGCCATAAAGTTATTAATTGCTAAGTAAAAATTATATATAAGGTTAAATTTTTTATGTTTTTTGTTGCGTATTATCTTTACTATAAAATATGAATTTTAAATCTCAAAAGTTTTTGAATAACAGAAAGATCTATATTCTCTATTGCAAAAATTCCCTCATCAATGGGGCATAAGGCAGATGCATGCTCGGGAAAGTGACTCTTGCAAATAAGAAAGTAAATAAACATTAAAATTATTTGTTGAAGCAGTAGTTACCATAAGATAAACATATTAAAATTAGGAAACAAAATAGTGTGGGTTTAAAACTAATAATATAAACCGCTTAAGATAAATTTTTATAATCTTAAATTTTAAACATCTCAATTTATTCTAATTAATAATTAGTTTATCCTTATTAATTTTAGTGATCACACATTAACTATTCTTTTAAGCCTTCAGTTTATTTAGTTTTATTTTTATTTCATGGCCCTTTAGACATTAAGTAGTATTGTTATGAAAGAGTATGATGTTTAAACATATGTTATTTATGTTTTTCATAAAGTTTGATAAAATTATTAATTGTCTTATAGATTGGATATCTTTGATAATTTTACTATTTTTTATTGGATAGATTTATAACTAAATTATAAAATAGAATACCTACGTTCTTATTGCAAAATGAAAAAATAAATTACGTTATAACAGTATTGTAGCGCCCTTGCTGGCACGAATCGTGTTCTTCCAGTGTGTGTATATATATATATATACTCAATTGTTAATTATTTTAATATCCACATTATTTTTATTTTTTGAATATGTAATCAACAAAAATGAAAAAGGTGAGACATGAGAATTAAAATAAAGAAATACGTGTCATTATAGAGTAAAGAACAAATGGTACAACTAAAAAAGATAGCAGATACCGTAATTTTAAACATTAATTGCAAGGGGCAATGACCAGATTACCATGAGCTTTTATAAAACGGCATGTTGAAAGTTTGAAACTCGTCTCTTCTAAATAAAAGAAAAAGAAATATTTAATCTTATTCATTATATTTAATATTATATTTTTCATTAAATAACATACGACTTTAAATCTCTCTCAGTTCAACATTGTCGGAATTGGGAACTCTCTTCTTTGCCCATTTTCTCCAAATTTTCATAAGTGCAAACATCAGAAAGAAAAGAACAGTCATCACAGCAGCAGCGATCATAAGTTGAATCATGTACCTAGCTGTAAATTGATCATTATTCCAATCGTCCAATTCTGAAGCAGACCACGTGTTGTTATTCATCTGCAATCAAATATTAGATTAATACAAAAAGAAAAGGTAGAGTATAATTTTTTACAAATATATTGTCGATCGATCATATGCAAGAAAAACAAAATATAAAGTTATCAAACCTCTTTTCCAGTTACATTCTATATATCTTTGTGAAGAAAGGGAAAGAAATGAAAAAAAAAATGGAAGAGCAATGCATGCAAGTTGTATATATGTATACGTACTAAGCATGAAAATGATTCATGAATAAATTAAGCGTGAGTTAACATTGAAACAATACAATATATGCAAAGCAAATGACACTAAACAGAAGAAAATAGATAAAGATGCATACACTGAAAGGGAGAATTTTTTTATGAAAATCAAAGAGAAATATGTTTGGTTATATTAACTAAACAACTCAAAACATTATTATTTATACACGCAGGTTCGACCAAAATGGCTAAACATTTAACTATGCTATGTTTTGTCTTTAATATCTTCTTTTTATATATTTTTGAACATTTTATTGAAATTAATTTTAATTTTTGTAAAAACTGTCACGTCATTTCCTTGATATCTATTTTTTTTTATGAATAATAAATCTCTCTTATTTAAGGACCTTTCATAATATTGGCAATTAGTATCAAATAATCCTAATATAATTCAACATGGACGCATTAGGAAGTTACGCGTTGTTTTCAACATATTATTTTATCACATTGAATCTTTATATAACAACACTTGAACTAACAAAGCATCACTTTTAATTAACTAACTAAGAATTATTCCTGGTTTCACATTTATCAATAATCTTGATTTCTGACACGTAACAAGAGTTTTACAAGTCATTAATTCTTATAACTTGCCTTGGACTCAATACAGAATATTGTTATAGATGATTGTTATAGGTGTGTGAATAAACTTTTCATATTAAATACCCTCCAAAAAAAAAGTTACGTGTATGCAAGATTAGTCGTGACATATATTTGATAATTGGCTAAAAGTATATACTTATAGCACATTATTATAACATATATCTAAATCATAATTATGTTGATATATCGTTATTTTAAATATCTTCACACTTAAATGTTTATATTTTATTAGGTTTGAGAAAGTAATAATTGTTACTTCTTGATGTCATTTGACACTAGAAGACCCAAAAATGAAGCATACATCCCCAAAATAAGGGAACAATGAAAGGCACCTAAGCCAAACCAAAATTATGAGCCCCAAATGTGACCAATTTCTGTTCTACCACCATAATGAGAAAAAAAAAAGAGAAGAAGAAGATATATGGGTGACTGAATTGATACAATAAATGATATTCATAAAGGAGGCCAAAGATTTGATTTTCCCTATCAATGCTTATGGAGTCGATCACACTAAACATATCTCATGTATGGTTTAACTTATGACTTATACATGCACAAAAAATGAGTTTATTATCTAGTGTTCATTCAAAGAATAACGTCAAAATTAAAAAAAAAAAAGGGTCAAATGCCCCTACACTATTGAAGTAGAATATACACCCCCTTGTTTGCATTTTGGCACAAAAATGCCTCTTCTATCGTTAGCTAAATGAAACAAATATATATGCCTTAAACTATTGAAATAAACTAATTATACATTTCATTTACTTTTTGGCACAAAATATCCTTATAATAACTAATATGCGCCTCTCCACTCACATACTTCACGTCAGACATATTTCAAAAGGCAAATGAAGAGTTTCACATCAAATGATACAATGAGGTCATAAGTAAACACTTCAATCCAACATAATATCCTCCACTTATCACTACAATATATACATCTTCTGATCGAAATAAATATATTTATATATATATATAATATTTTATATATTATATAATATATATATTATTTATATCATATATATATATATACATTTTTAAAAAATGTAAAATCTTATCTACATCAATTAATTTTGATGTGTAGAAAAAAAAGGGCTACAATTTTATACAATATACTATGAATGTAACCGACGAATAATAAAAAGCCAACGATATTGTTCTTGATAAAACTTATTGGTCTCTCTCCGAAATTATATAAAAGTATTGACGTGACACTTTTATGTGGTAGGGTGTGATTTTGATTTTAACAAATAAAAAATGAAGTAACTTTTTTAATTTATATAATCAAGATTAAAACTACTCTTAAACTATTTGAAATAGATTAAGTATATTCTTAAACTATCTTTCGGTTAAAAAAATGCTCTTCTCGTCTAAATATTAAATCATAATTACCTTTCTGTTTAACAGGAGAGTATGTGGCATTCATGTGTGTATTACACACATGAATGTCTAATTTGTCATTCTATATAGTTTCATAATTTGTATTATATACAACAACAGTCTAATAGTATAGCAGTTATGACTAAATAAAATCGAACTAATATTTTTATATAAATATAGTACAAACAAGACGAATTTAGTGAACCTTTGGCTATCGACTCCTGTACAATAATTATTTCAAAGTTTTAAGTTTGATAAAATATTGTTTTATAAAATCGGGAGCAAATCAGATAAAAAAGTGAAAAAGTAAAAAAAAGGAATGTGAGCATTATTATTGCACTATACCAACTACTTTTTGGCGATTTGATTGCATTGCTTACTCGAGACAATTTTTCTTTTTTTAAAAAAAACAACATATTTTTTGTTATTCGGATCGATTCTTGTATTCTTGTGCCCTGAAAGATAGATAAGCTCGATTTGAGTGTTATAGTTAATATGTACACATGAAGTGATAAGGTGGCAATATTAGTTCAAAGTAGCTTGATTTTAAAAAAAAAAATTCTAGATCATTTTAATTTGACAGTTTGAGAAAAAACAAATTAAATAGCCAAATACCTAAATATGGTCCTTACTGATTCACCATCCTAAGTATTTCCAGCAAGGAATTTGAACTACTTTGGATAATATTTAGATCATCATTAATTAATTTTGTACTTATGAGTAGTCCCCAATTTAATGAACTTTTTTTTAATCAAAACTAAAAACCAAAGTGCATTATAAGGTTGTTGATTATGGTTAGGCTCCATTAGACAAAATGACAAACAAATTAACAACAAGACAAACAAAGATTAGATATTATTTAATTACTTTAACGATTTAAATTAATCGAAGAAATAAACTAATGCAGAATAGGCAAAAACAAGAAGATGTAATTAGGAAAATCAAATCCCTAGCTAATATAATCAATCAAATTTCGTTATAACAAATTCATTATAATAACATCTAAAGATATAATGATCTAGGTTTTTTATTAAATCTATTTCCATGTTATATTTACTTTTCTATAATATTATTTTATTTATTACAACAATAATATTTATTTGGATGATATATTTTTTTTTTTATAGAATTACTCCTCTATAACGGTTATAATAAAAGTTTGAGTTGTAATAAAAGGAAATATTTTTATAATAATTATTGATCAATAATATTATGTACATATAAATTTGCGAATAACAATAGATTTTTAAAAAAAATAGTAAGGTATATACATAATATTTACTAAAAAATTAATAAAATCTTTAGTTAGAAAACATATCATAAATATAATGGAGTTTGAAAATTAGTGATAGAACAATATAGAATGTGTTGTTTTGGGTTGTTAGGTTGCTTGCACGTTATAAATCTGATTTGACCAGGACAATTAACAATATTCGAATATTGATTGTTCAATGGAAAATGACACAGGTTATATTTGAATTAACGTGCTTGCAAAGTTAAATACAAAAGCAGTATGATTCCTTTTATTTTTTATTGTCTTTGAGTTGTTTATGATTATTTATTTTTTACAATATAGATAGTTAATTTTCCATTAAAGATAATGAGATAATACTTTAATTACGATGTGCATTTTGAAGCTTCCACAAATTAAATGAGTTATATAAAAAAAAGTTGTAAGTTAATTGCGATTTCATTGCACTAATTTATTAGGTGTGAATGAGATTTTTTCTTACAAAGGAGAAGGGGAAAGAAGACAATTTGCACCACTAATAGATTTAGTTATTTCTACTTTTCTCTAAGCAATGTTAATTTCTTGCTTTACGAAAATAATTTTATTTTGAAAAAAAAAGTATTTCCTCCTTGAATGGCCTAATAAAAAACTTATTTATGTGCGATTAATTTTCGAATGTAGTGAAAAATGACTACGACACTCCATTTCCAATAACAAATATTGTTTTGATAGCAACTGTTTGTATATCTTATTTATGTCAGAGAATTAACCAAATAGTTGCTTCCCGTGAACTACTATATTATTATTTATTTTGTTTGTTGAGTTGTATATAGTTGTAGGATACATAAAAATAGATCAATGTTATATTAGATTCTAACTTTTTGTTGCCCTGGAATGTTTGAAGTGATGCATACTGAGATTTCTCATATGCACAAAGAGATTATTATTATTATTAGGTACTTGACTATAGAATTCATCTCTCTCTCTCTATATATATATATCCGAAGAATTAACTTGAATATTTTTATGACCATAGCCTTTAATTTCATAAACATTTTCTGTTAAAACAAAATAAGTAAAAAAAATTATTTCTCCACCGTCCACTTTTATTTATCACGTTGCGCTTTTCGAAAGTCAATATGACTAATTTTAAAGTTAAATTAGATTACATTAATTCGATATTTTAAACAAAAAATTTAAATATTCAAAAACTATATGAAAAATACTATAATCTGTAATTTTTTGTATATCAATATGATGAAAAAATACATTTTAAAATACTAATCAAAATTCTTAACTTCTTATAATTTAACTCTAAAAATAGAACCCATGACGAATAATAATAGACAGAGAAAATATTATTTTGATCTAAACAAATTAAGATAGTAATTAAATTGATTTCCGAATATAACTTTTTTTTAAAAAATCTAGAAAAAAAAAGGAAAGAGAGTGAGAAAAAAAATAAGAAAAATAAACAAAAGTCAAAGAAGACAATAAAGCATGAATCCACAAATTAAAATATAATAATTTAACCCCTCATAAATAAAAATATAATAAAATAACCCCTCATAGAACTTGTACTAGTTGTACTTTATACATAATAACATTTTTCATCTACTTTAGTGTAGAAATTCTTAAATTAGATCATCACAAGCACCAAACTACACACATGGATTACAAAAACAAGCCCTCAACAGAACAATTGTAATAAGAGTACGTCCTTTATTCCAAATGTAAAAGTAGAATTGACTACTTACACTGTATGAACAAATTTACTTTTCAAATACAAAACTACAATTCAAGAAAACACAATAAAGTATGGATGTGCACAAATCGTACATACCAATAAATCAAACAAAAAAAAAGGTATTTAGTTATTGAATTATCGGTTTTTTAATGGATTTATAAATATATCAAATTATTAATATTCTATCCACTTCACACTAGGTTTGCAATTGTAGCTATTTGATTTTAGTTTTAATTTTAGTCTTGTTGGACTATTTCATATTAGTTTTAGTTTATAATTGTAGGTTGTAACTTTTGCAAGTTTATAAAAGTTTGTAATTTGATTAACATAAGAAATTTTGTTTTATATTTTGGTGGTCATGACATATAATTATAGCTTTTGAACAATGTTTTCTCTTATTGGTGTAATTTTTCATTATTTTTCTTATTTCACTATATCAAAAACATTTAGAGAAGTGATAAGTCATATTAAATTTTACGGATATTTTCTTATTGGTTAAATCGAAACTGAACTGATAATGATCAAAATGATAAATCGAAAACCAATAAAGAATATCTTCTTGATTTGTTATTGGGTTAACATATTTAAAAATCAAAAACTGATAATACATAAAACTGAATCGCACCAACCGATGCACACCCCTACAATGAAGTACTTTTTTTAAAAATACATTATGCATACTATTATTCATTTAAATAATGAAATTTATTTCAACTGAGCACCTTAATATATAGATAAAATATTTTCACCCCTTGAAAAGCCAAAGAATAGGTCAATATACAGGATGTATACATTGATATACAGTTTAAATGTATGCCGTACGAGTCTTGGAAAATGCAGGCGTGCATATTTTTGATAAAAATACATGCCAAAATTGATGTACAGGGATGATGCAGGAAAAAACGTCCGAAATTCTGCTCGTATATAGCGATATACATAAAATGTATACGCTGGTTTCTCAAAGGGAAATAAGCCCAAAGCCTTAATAATAATTTCCAGCAGCAATTTGTTGAATTTGGGCCCAGATCCATTTTGGGTCACTTTAGATTTAGGAAACAATCTAAACCTCTCTTTTACTTGCTCAACATACAAATATATCTCCATGCCACAAGTTACTGGTTTTTGACGAGACGTTCTTCTTATCCTCGAGAAAATAAAGAGGTGAAATTTACTTATCCTCGTTATTTACGTTAAATTTTTACTATGTGTTATATATTGCTATATTTGAATTGAAAACGACTCTATTTCTATCAGAGGTGTAAAATTTGCATACATTCTATAAAATATGATAAAATTTACATATATTTTATCATTTTTAAAGTTAATTTGTGCAATTAAACTTATTATTATTATTATTGAAAAACAATTGATAATAAATTAAAGTGAAAGAGCAATTGGAACTCTTTTTAATTAATCTATCTAAGAGAGACATTTGATATTTGAGATATCATCAGGTCATATCACTAATCAATCCTCCACAATTTAATTCTTCATCAAATGTCACCCACAATATTATATCAACTTTGCATACATGATTTAGAAATTAATTACTCTATAGTATTATATTGACTACTAAATTTTCTAAATAGTGATGATTAGTGTTGGCAATTTAAGCCTATTTTTTAATTATTTGTTTAAATAGTCTTTTAAATATGGGTTGAAAGAGTTTTTTAAATATGGGTAATATTTGGGATTATATCCATATTTTACCCATTAAAATATGGGTATATTATGGGTAAACTACGGTCGAGTATTGCAAGTTTTCTTCAAATTTTAAAAAACTTTCTGTTACCAAGTTTTAGAAGCGATTTTCAAAACTTTCGTATATGGGTCCCCATTAATATTTCAACTCTCGACCTCCACCTCACGCTTCAAAAAAAATTAATGTTTATTTTTAAAATATATTTTGAACTTCAAAATTTCATTTTTCACCCCTACCCTCGATCCCTCCCCCAACCCACTTCCACACCAGCCCCTCACCCCCCACCCCCACAAAAATTAGAAATTTAAGTTTACTTTTAAAAAATGTTTTCAACTTCAAATTTCATTTTTTCATTCATCATCGTCCTCCATCACCTCCACCCCCACCCCCACCCAAAATAAAATTAAGTTTGTTTTAAAATTTTCAACTTTAAATATTTATTTTTTCACCCTACCCTGGACCCTCTACCCAAGCAATGTATCCCACCCCCACCCACCACTCTCCCAACACTCCTGACCCTGCAAAATATGAGTTTGTTTAAACAATATTTTTAACTTTAAATTTTTTTCACCCTACCCTGGATCCTTCCCCTCCCTCGCTAGCCCCCTATCAGCCCCCACCCCACCCCACCCCGAGATTTTTTTAAAAGTTTTTTTTTACTTTTGTAGTAAAATAAAACTAAATGAAACATTTTCAACAGATTTATCTAAAAAAAAAGACTAAAATAATTTCTTCAAATTGAATTCTAAGTAAGAACTATTATTCAGAAAATATGAGGAAAAAAATGGGTAACTAGGATTTTACCCAATCTCAGTTTACCCCATAATATTATAGGGGTTTTTTTTCTAATTATTGCTCAGCACCCACCCCACCCCACCCCCGAGAGAGATTTTTTTAAAGTTTTTTTTAGTTTGTAGTAAAATTAAAACTAAATGAAAAACATTTTCAAAGATTTCATCTAAAAAAAAGACTAAAATATTTTCTTCAAATTGAATTCTTAAGTAAAGAACTATTTATTCATAAAATATGAGTAAAATATGGGTAAACTAGTATTTTACCCAACTCATTTTTACCCATATCTTATATGGGCGGGTTGAATGATTACCCATTTTCAACCCGCCCACATTTAAACCAACCCGCCCATTTGCCACCCCTATTGATGATATAATAACAATTAATAACTGGATAACGAAACTGACCAAAGTTATCCCAATATATACGTAATACAACAACCTATTAATTAAACTTATGTTGTTGTATACATATGTAGATAAACTATGTTTGGTCATGTCAGAAGCAGCGGCGGAACTATGGTGATGTCAGGATATCCAATTAGATATGCATTCTTCATTGAAAAATTACAATATATATCAAATATTACTTTTAATGATATATTTATTATATTTTCGAAAATCCTTAGAACCAATAGAGACTTGTAGCACAGTAACAAGGATAAGCAATGTGCTCTACATATATAGTGCCCAAGTTTGAACTCATGTAGGATAATTTTATTTTCGTATCTACTATCTAAAGTTTGAACATTCTTCGTGAACATTTTTATTATGTCACTAGTTAGAAGTTAATGTCTTGTTGACAACAAACTATGCATTGACCTAGTCAGCCATGACTACCACCTATTTTTGGACCCCTCAATAGACCCCATGGCCCATTTCATATTCCTTCACGATTACATAATTTGATCCTAAAGCAATAAATTTATAGTCAATTTTTTGGATTTTTTAAAATTGTTATAGCAAAAGTTTCAATGGATAAAATATAAAAAAAGGGTTCTAAAAGAAAATTTACATTGTATATGTAAATCATATAATATGCTGTCAATTTCTTTTTCAGGTATATATATAAGAGACAACGAATTCTCTTAATTAACTTTTTCTATATACATATTTTTTATTTTTTTTAAATCATCAACAAAAAATCTAATAAGTCATAAATACAATATCTACAAAATGGGACGGAGTACCACAACAATAAGTACTATTACGACAACTCTTTTTCATGATGTTCTAAATTTAGTGATAGATTTTGAATACATTGGATGTGCACATTAAAGATTGACAAAATCTTTCTACTTTTTATTATTTTTTAAAAATCATTCTTCGAGTTAGTTGAGCTGAAACATCATACTTTTTTTTATCTGCACAAAACATAAAATATAAATAATACAATATTTGAGAGTAGTCAGTTACAAACGTGACAATTCGAAGGAGGTGCAGTGGGGGGTGGGGTATGTGGAACTTTCCTTTTTGACCAAAATTAGAAGATCATGAAAGGGACTAAGGGGGGTCTCAAAGATTTATCGACCACATTTTCATTCAATGTCCCTTGTAACTTTCGTTAATATAATCTACGAGTTTATATATTATTAAAGAGAAAAATTAATCATTAATTAAAAATATTTATTTGTTATATAAGCGATTCAATAATGGATAAGCGATAAAAAAATTTTGACATTCTCTGTTGAGTGTTGATCATATCTCTGATAAAATGGTCATAATTTTTTACTACAAATTCTTATTGATGTAAATTTGATGACATTACAAAAAAGACTTATAGGACTTTAATTAGATAAAACATATGACACCTAGCTATTGTTAATATTTAAAAAGATATGATTATTTAAAATTGACCAATTGCATGAATTAATGAGAAAAACTTAATCAAAAGAAATGTTTGAACGTAGTTCACTGTATATCTATAAATGCTTGAATGTTCTCAATATTTTTTGTCAAAAATTATTTGTATAAATATTAAAACATTCATCGTTTATCTATAAATATTTATATGTTAATATGATTATGATTGTATACTAATTTTAAGAATAATGTATATATATCAACAAACATTAAATCTTGAATCATCTTCTGCTGGTACTACTTTTTCTTTAATAAGTATCTTTTTGTAAATTTTTTGAACATTTTATGGAAATTAATCCGTCACATCATTTCCTTAATATCTCTTTTGGCTTGCCGTTTATGAAGAAAATGTGCCAAATAAATCTCACTTATTTAAGTAAGGTTTCCTAATAATTGCAATTAGTGTACGTTATGGTATCAATCAATCCTAATATAATTCAATATGCACGCTATTTGTATGTTCACGCCTTTTATACAATAGTATTAATCCATCTTTATATAAAAAGACTTTTGAACTAACAAAATAATCATTAATTAAACTAACTAAGAAATTTTCATGGATCGAATGGTCAATGGTTTCACATTTATTGATAATCTTGATTTCGACATGTAACAAGAGTTTTAGAAGTCATTTATTCTTAAAACTCGCCTTGGATTTGATACATGATATTGTTAGGTGTGCGAATAAAGTTTTTTATATTAAAAGCTAGAAGAAAAAAAGAAGCTATGTTTATACAAGACTAGTCATGATATAATTTGATATTTGGTAAAAGTAATATGGAATAGCACATTATCCAGCGATATCAGATTCATAAGTATGTTGAATACAGTCGTTATTTGGAGTCTTTGCATTTGTGTAAAAGTTCATGTGGTAAAGAAGTACTCGCCTCATGAGTTGTGTGAGATTCAAGCCTGTCAAGGACGCAGCCACAGGCTTTGTAGTCAAGCTGGAATTAAATGGCTGAGACTTTTGTGTGCTTAAACAGTGGGCCCTGAAAGAAAATTATGTTGGGATTAGATATGAATGTCTTTTGATTTTTTTCTCTCTTTTATTAAGACTTATCATTCTCTTTCTTACTTTCCTCCTAAGTAAATCTCCAGATTTTTTTCTCTTTTGTTACACTTCTTTCAATTTCTCTCTCTAACATTCTTCCAAATCAATGCCATTAGATTGTCGATTAATACATTTAATATACACTTCTTTCAATTTCTCTCTCTAACATTCTTCCAAATCAATTCCACAGATTTCGATTCAATTATATATAGTTTTTATTATTCTCATTTAATTCGTCTGCAAGATTTGATGTGAAGATTAACATTGATTTGGTATTAGTTTTTTTCAGATTTCTTATTTATTGTACTTACTAATGTTCGTGTTTTTTTTTTTTTTAATTTTTTGTTTTATTTTGTTCTTAAAACATTTTTTAGGGTTTGAGACTACAAATTCTCTCTTCAATAAAAGTTTTCAAGAGAGTTACTAAAGGTATTGGACAAATAATCAAAGTTCTTCTGGTATGATTTCTCAATCATTTAATTATTTTTTCATCAGAATTGAACAAAAACAGTAGGTTCGCTTCTAAGGTCTAATGAGGAGTATACGACGGGAAAAAAATGTCTGAATCGGTTCATGTGCAAAATTCCACACAAAGTCAAAACCATGAATTGAAGAAGACCAATTTGTTGGAGGAGCGTTTCTTTTTGTTTTGCATGTTTAGTTAATTTGTTTAGTTAATTTTTAAGATTCAAAAAAAATCATGTTACACTGCCGTTTTTGAGACGTGTAAGGAATTTTATTATGTTAAGTAATATGTATTTTTGTATTTCATATAGTATTGTATTTTGTGTTAGTTTTTTTTTGTGTAGTTTGTCAACGTAACACATATATGAGTTTGATATTTGAGTAATTTCATAGTTTTAATGTTTTTTTATCATAGATGGAAGTTATATTTGAATTGGTTACTGTTTTAGTCAGTATGTATTTTGTATTTCATTGTGTTCGTGTATGTGTTATACATTAAGATTGGATGTATTTTCATATATTTAATTCTTTTGTATTCGTTTTTTTGTGAATAGTTATGTCAATTGTAAAAATTAGTATTTAATTTTTGTATTTATAGTTTTATTGCTTTTTTGTATTCATAAATTTGGAAGTAATATTTGAATTTTGATTATGTTTTAGGTCAGTATGTATTTTTACAATTAATAGTTGTATTCATTCAAAAAATTATTGTTGCATGTTTCTGAATTTGAATTTTTTTTCTAATTGTTTTATTCTAAAGGTATGTCAACTAGTTATGATTTTTTAAGAATGAGTACAACCAAATATTAATATTTCTTTCAATTTTATATTTTCACACTTTTTCATCATATTAAATTTTTTTATTTTAATATTTCTTATACAAACGTAAATACAAACTAGAATATAGAAAATACAAATAAAATCCATATTGAAATGAATACCGGGAAAAAAAAATATCTGAAGACAAAATTGTTAAAATGACTATAGATAACATCAACATACTATTGGAAGAATACAAACTAATTAAAAAAACTATACTAAATTAAATAGAATTATATTGTTGAATGATATAATTTAAAAAAGATAAAAATTTTGGAGAAAAAAAGGAACAAAGTGTAAATTTTATTTGAAAATGAACTGATGAGGAATTAAGTGATGTTATCTTTTTTTGAAATATTCTCTCCCCAATTTTCTCCCTTTTATTAGTAAATAATTATATTCTTTATATAAAAACAAATTAATGACATTTGAAGTGATTCTCACTTTTTTTGAAATATCTTTCCCTGATTTTTCCCTTTTGTTATGAAATAATTATATTCTTTAAGTACAAAACATAATGGAATTTTTAATAATGATTGAAAAGTTTGCTAAATGAGCCCCTTTTGTAAATATTAACAATATGACTTGAAAAAATTCCTAAATAATAAAGTATGCTGGAAATTGGCCCAACTTTGGTCAAGTAGAGCAAATATTGATTAAATTTTTTTAAAAGATAACCAAATAAATTGCAAATTCGGTCAAATTGGATAAGACGAATTAATATCAAATTGAAGACTTGTGTAACTGATGTTGTAATTTTTGTAAAAGTTTATAATTTTGTTTGCTTAAAGAAATATTGAATCTGTCCTAAATTAAATGGTTTTAAATAAATGAGTTTTTTCTTCTCCATATTATCCAAGTTGAAGACATTTGAACAGGTATTTGTTATTGTACCGTTTGATGTGATAATAAGTTTTATTTTCTTTTGCAGATGAAAGACTCCCAACCCAATTCAACACAGTATACTGAATGGATACTTAATGCTAAATATACAAGGTTGAAAAATATATTTGCTGGAAAATCAACTCATGTGAATGCTAGTTAGATTGGACTGTTCAAGGATCTCTAAAGTCCACAATTTCTTACAAAGTGGGGATTGAGACTTGGACGATCTTAATTTTATTATCCTTGAGAATATTGTGACGATTGTGAAAAACAGAGAAGAAAATGACAAATCCGTTTGGAGGTTAACTTCCAATGGTCAGTTCACATGATCCTCAGAAAGACAAGTTCTTCAATATACGATGGTGAAGGAATACACATCCTACTTAATCTGTTACAATTTTAGTGTCTTCCTCAATTGTCCCATTGCAGAGTATCTTTTGAATCCACTCATCTATGGAGGACATGCTCGATCAATGGTGGACCTTACCATCCAAAAATGGTTTTTACTCCTTATTACCCCCATAATCGTATAAGAATGGTACGCTTATTTGTGAACCACACTTTTATATCTATCTTTAACATATACTTGGAAAATTCAGGCAACAAGAAAAAAAAATAACAAACTGTTGCAAGAAATGAATTGATTCACTTACCAAATAATCACTTTTTAGAACAAATATTAACAAATCCTTGATTATCTAAAAAAAAAAAAAGTTTTTGAATTATTAAAACACTTGTATATTTGAAGTTTGAGAGGCGAGCGAGAGAGAGTGGGAGAGATGTGAATTGTGTACGCATATAATTGTATATAATTATATATTATACATATACATTTATATTAATAGAATACATGGGAGAGGAAGGAGAGACTGTGAGCGGAAAAAAGAGGGTGAACTATCAAGAGAGTAACGATATAGGTTAATGGTTAAATAATTGCTAATATACTATGTATTGTATATTTCTGGGAAATATACAATTACCACAACGTGACTAATATACAAAAAAACTCAAAGTCAGCCCACTTAATTAATTTATAATGTTAGTCGCGAGTGATACTTATAGCAAACTATAGCTATGATAAGTAATTAAATAACATAAATTTGCTTAGCTTCATAATTTCTCCAACTCAATAGATCAAGGCCCATGTATCCGTTAGCCCAGGCCCAGAAAATCGTAATTACTCAGCCCCAAATTGTTCATTGTTTTGTCTGAAACTTTGATTCAGTTCATAAGCTACTTGGTTATAAAATTGTTTTTAGTACAAAGTATTGTATTTCAGAAGGTAAAAAGATTCGGTG
Source organism: Solanum habrochaites (assembly GCA_027704765.1). Lineage (NCBI taxonomy): Eukaryota > Viridiplantae > Streptophyta > Magnoliopsida > Solanales > Solanaceae > Solanum > Solanum habrochaites. Next base: position 40,673 of record JAKWJA010001761.1, on the reverse strand, counting down.
CGAATTTAAATTAGTTGATCAAAGTTGATATTGAATATTGGGTAAAAAAAGATTTATGATATATGTTAGTTTCATGTCTTGGACCAAAGAAAGCTAGTAATTTCTTTGGTCTTTCGTATTATATACTACTATTTGAATTATTGGGATATATCAAAATAGTCTCTTAGATCTGCATACACATTAGGGGTGTGCAAAAATTAATTTAACCAATAAATCAAACTCAAAAAAACACTATTGATTTATTAATATTGGGTTATTGGATAAAGGTTACACAAATTCTTTTATTGAGTTACTAGTTCAGTTTCAGATTTTATGATTTTATTACTATGTTAATGGTATCCGATTTTATGATTTTTGTTAATATATATTATTATTGGTTATATCGGAAATCGAACCGTTAAGTATAATAAATTGATTAACCAAAAATGATTAGAAACATGTTATTGGGTTGGTTATCCATTTGACGTATTTAGAAATCAAAAACTGATAAATTTAATAAATAACACGTAAAATCGAACCGATCAATGCACACCCCTAATTGAAATACTCTGAAAATGTTTTTGAAATAAATGATGTATAAAATACCCATAAAACTAGATTCTATTGTGCTAAATGAAGATTAATATTTAATTTTAGCAAGCACAAAGCTACAGATTTAAGAATTCGAAAGACACAAGATTGACATAACTTATATTGAATGTTCCATGTTGAAGCTGGTTGGAATGTGGAGGAAGCAATATTTGAAGTAGAAGTGAAGAAAAGAGTAGTTTTATTGAACAAGCCAACTTCTTTTTTGAAAGATGTGTTCTAGATTCTATAGTTATGGTGGGTTGAGAAGAATAAAGAGATAATTTTTTTTTATGAAAATGGAGACTGGATTTTGGCACCACCCATTTTGGTTGTGGCTCGGGTAAAATTTTTGAATAAAAATATAAATAAAATCAGATAAATCATTTAGATGATATCACATGTCGATCCGTTAGATTCAAGGATGTATACAATCCAAAAGAATGAAGGTAAAGGTATTTACAATTTTAAAGTATAACGAAGGGTATTAGCACAATATTCATGATAGTTCGGAGAATAATTATCTATTTTAATTTTTATTTAAATTTATCGAAAATAAAGATTTAAAGACATCCCTCAACTTTCAAGTATTGCTTATAATTATCCTAATAGCTTTGGTCAAAATATTTGCACATTACTTTAGTTCTTCTTCAATTTTTAAAAAATAATAATCTAATTTTGGTTTCGGACTGGAAAACATATTTGGTCTATAGTCAAAAATATTTTAAATATTTCATTATGTAGATATGAACAACAAAAAAGCATTCAAAGTCTTCTTAGATTTGGTCAAATGAAGTTAATTATTATTTTGGTTATTAATTACAAACGGTCAATCAACATTTATTAAACTTTCAAAAAGTCAATATCTTTTACATAATAGTCAACTTAATCTTTTCAACATCTCTATATAACAATGTCTTCCTTATAGTAGCAGAGATATCAATACTTACACCTAGCAAATCAAATTCAGTGTTGAGCTTTCTTGTTGAATTAATTAATCTAATTTCTTCAAAACACCTAAGATTCATGCCTATAAAAAGAAATGAATTCAGGATGGATCAAAGAATGATTCAACAAACGTTATTGATGTTATATTTTATGTTAAGTTATAATAGGGTGGAAGGGCAAAAAAATCTATCCAAATTTGAGAATGCGGAGTTAGAGAAACAACTAAATTTTTTGAACAAACCAGCCGTCAAAACAGTAAAGGTATTTTTTTTTCAAAAAATTTATTTTTTTATACTTCTAATCGCAGAAGACATTTTATTTGATAATATCACTTTTATATTAGAGAAAACATTCATTTGTCACATGATTCTCGAGAAATGGAGAACATTCCCTTTAATTACTTTTTTGAATGTAAACTTTTGTTGTAGTTGAAGATTGAGCAGATAAGTCTGTTTTGATTTGTTTGTTTTACTTTTTCTTTTAATTTGATATGAGAAAAATGTTCTTTCTCATTTTTTAAAAATATTTGATTCTTATTTTCCCAACTTGTTAAACCCAAATTTCGAGAACTTTGATATATCTTTTGTAGATTTTTATTTTAAAGATTACAATATTCTCAACTAAATTCCCTTTTAAAAAAAAACTTCATGTCAATTCAATCAAACAAATGAACTTAAATGGATTAAGCATAATTTTTGCATTTGATTTTGCAAATTGGAGTCAAGGGCATAACAATAGGACACATCTATCGAAGTATTTTTCATTAACATGTAATGACATCGATGAACATTTTTTCAACGAAAGTAGTATAAATGAATAAAATACGAACGAATGACCTAGATAAGTCTTTTCTTAAAGTTTGATAGAATATTTGAAAAAAAATCTTTTTTATTTTTTTTTTAAAAAGCAAATTAGTAGTATCACCATTTACTAAGAATTGTGCTCGTGAGTATGTTTTGTTTTTAAATGGTACATCCTGTTGTACTTGTTTTATTAATTTTAATTGTTTACAGACTAAATAGGGAGATACATACGACTGTGTAGCTTTAGAGTCAAACAACGCGGCAGTTTGATAATCCGTTGTGGAGACCATAATTTTCATCCTAATGTATATCTCTACTCTCTACTCTCTTTTCATTTTCGTTATCATTTTTGTTCCATTGGATATGATATTTTGAAATACAATTAAACATCTGATTGGAGCATATGAAACTCTACTTTATCTACATCAAGAAAGATTCAACCTTCTCATCACAACTAATAGTCATGGACATATGGGCAAAAGAGGGTATGCCATGTTGGACCTGTGTCCCGTTAGATAATGAAACAGATGATCTTATAAGATTAACTTCTATTCCTCCGCCAGGATGGCACTTCAACGCTGATTGATGTTGTAAGAGTGGATTTATGCCAATTTCTTCTATATGTCTTGCGTATTTCAAACGTAAAAAACGTCCTAATTTTGCTAATGCAGAGCAACAACAATGTAGGTCCAATGGAAGATACATATCGTCACAAAATATAAGGTTGGTATGGCTGTAAAAATATTTTTAATGTCCATGTTTGTATAAGGAGATTGTGAAGTCAAAGAACAATTATTTTTAGTTTAATTTGAGTACTTTGTAAGATTTACTAAAAACAATTAAAAAAATATTTAGGTTGCAATAGCTCAAATTTCATATAATCCACATAACAAGTTTGCGGGAGCTGGAATGAAAACTGCTGTGTACAATCCTCAAGTTAATGGACAACAACACAGTGGATGTCGACTAAAAATTCATAAAGGATCAGATATCTTACAAGCTGGTTGGAGAGTAAGTTTATATCAATTTTTTATTTCATTATTCTATCGTTTTGTGGAAGAAGGATGTGTGTTAACTATTGAATTTTGTGCTTTTAAGATGTGTATTAGAAAATTTGTTAGCAAATGCTGAATATTTAGTAACTATAATATAATATACTTGTTTCGTACTTTAGGTGGACCCAACGTTATAGGGGGATACTAAAACTAGATTTTTTATACATTTCCAGGTAACTATCTTTTTTATCATTGTGATTTCTCTTTTGAGTTCATTAAACTATTACATCTTTTAGGTGTGTTTGATGTGAATTTATAATTTTCTATGTTTATCGGCTTAAATGTTTTGGAAATATTATTCAAATCAACTTAATTTCCTTAAATTTAAGATAAATGTTTTTTTTAAAAAAAGATGAAAAAAAATATTTTTCGAAAGCCTACGTCATTCTAATATTACAATATGTTTTTACCCTACCCCACACTCCGTACCCGACTCTCCACATCAAAATAAATTATTTTTTTAATTTCATAAGTTTTACCCTTTTCCAATGCCTAAGCCAGCCCCCCTCCACTCACAAACAGTTTTAAAATTCAAATATTTCAAGCTTACAGATTTTTATCTCACTCAACCATTATCACGCCTAACCCCTCCCCCAACCCCTCACTCCCAAAAAAAAATTAAACTTTTTTAATTTTTGATTCTTGCTTCATCCCATACCCTAACTATGCAACCTCCTCCTCCCCCCTCCACCCACACAAAACCCTCGTCAAATTTTATTTTTTTTTCGCCATTACCCACACCTAATCCCTAAACTCCCAATCCAATCATTTTTTAAAAAATCTTTTTTTATGTCACCCCTATCCTCCTGCCCAAAACTCCTCAAGGAAATCAATAAAGAATAGTTTTTGAAATTATCTCAGATAATAATTTTGATTTTTTACGTCAGTCAAAAAACACACCCTACCAACCCCCGATTAATTTCTCTTTTTACAATAATTTTGTTAAAAAATATTTCAAATATAGTAAAATTTCATTTTTTATGTCAAACTTAACTCTACCCCCACCCCCACATCAATTTTTTGAAATATATTTCAAAATTATAAAATTTCCTTTTTTTTACACCATCCCTACACTCAACACCCTCCCCCCTCCGCCTCCTTATTTTAAAATTTTATTTTTTGAAAACTATTTATTGTTCTCGACATGAGTCAGATCTTAAGGTCGCATGTTGGAACGGTCGTCGGGATTCTGTCCTAGTTCGGGTGTCAGCGTCTGGTCCTAGATCGATTATTCGGGTAAATTTTCACGAAAAAAAATATTTTTCTAAAGAGTAGGTTCGAACGTCTTATAAAAAATAAAAGATCTTTTATGATAATGTATTTCATTTTCCAACCAAATCTGAAACAAAGATTCTTCTACTCACCACCAACAATGAGAAAATAACTTAGAAATCCACTTTTCTTTAAAAAAAGAAAACATATGTAGGATATAAAACATTTTTCAAGAACACATTTTACTTCGTAAAACACACACAACTTGTTAACTATCTACCTTGATTTTTAAGCATGTATGAGATATATCTATTTTTGTAGGCTGGTAAAATTCAATGCTTCAATACAGTATGTCCTGGCTTTGTACAAGAAACCATGACGTACCTCTTGATGGTTCACATTCAACGGATATTTTCACAACTGGAAGAAAATTTGGAGTATGAAATATACATTATCCTGTATGTGTCTTATTTTTTTATTTAGAGTCCTTTGAATATTTTATACCGATATAGTATATAGTTTCGGAGCTAACATAATATTGATTATGACACTTATTTATTATTATATTTTTTTTGAGAAGGACTCATCCGTGAATGGTGGTTTTTACTGATGATGACTTTACGCTAATAGTTTCTTGCACAAGTCTCCTGCATCTGCTGAAAAGGTTTGCTACAATGTTTATTGGGAGGAGTTGTATATAGTTCCGAGCCAGGTGTAACACACCTCCGATTGGCTCAAGCTTTTCTATTGAAACATTTCCTATATTGGCTTCTTGCTATGATGTGCAATTGTCAATGAGGAAGGAAAAATACTTGAAGTAGATACATTAGCCACACATACCGATAATCCGTACAAGGTTGAATTTAAACGACTTTCATATGGTGCAATATATAAGTATTTTGTTCTGTATGGGGGACCGGGTGAAAGTACACATGTTTAATAGGAAATAAATTCTTCTAAATCATGAAAGAAGTTGAAGAAAATTAATCCTACTTATTCTATATACACCTTTAATTTGAATGTTATATTCTTCCAAAGAAATGCAAAGGAAAAGAAAGGAAAATGAACAAAAATACATCTCAATTTTTATTTATTTATTGATCTTGCCAGTACCATTAGAATCAAGTTATTTATACTCTTGTTATCTATAAACTTGTCACCCGTATCCCTCAATTGGATGAAAAACTCCAAATCAACAAAAATAATTTAATTTTAATAAAATTATTGTACGATTTTAAAAAATCAAACTTGGCACAACTAATCAAATAAATATTTCCAAATTAACCAAATACATCACTCTATTTTTCACGTCTTTACATCATTTTTCATCCATTTCTCCTCCTCATCTTTTCTCTTCTAAAATTGCTATATAAAGACATTTTTCATCCATTTCTCCTCCTCATCTTTTCTCTTCTAAAATTGCTATATATTCTATTTACTGTGCGACCTGTTTTTCATCTAAAATTGCTATTTGTATTTCTCATTTTCAAGGCATTTTTTTCACATAAACACAATAATTTACTCACTAAGAAAACAAACAATTAAATAATTTACTCAACTAAGAAAAATGATTAAATAAGTGTTCACATACTTTTTTCACCTTAAAAATTGTGGTTTGCACTAATTTAATCATCTACCTGCAGTATTAACTTTGTGTAAACACTGATCTGTAAATTTTATCAATAAAATCTTTAATTAATAATTTTTTGATAAAATCCAGCGACCCTAAAAACTAATGCATGTGCCAAATGAAAGATACCCTCCCCGCCTCTCCCTCCAGTCCTTTTCCCCCCACCCCCCCCCCCCTCTCCCCCCCCCCCCCCCACACCCCCCCCCCCCCCCCCCCCCCCCCCCCCCACCCCCCCCACCCGACCCCCCCGCCCGCCACCCCTCCCACCCCGCGCCACCCTCCCCCACCCCCCCCCCCACCCCCCCCCTCCCCCCCCCCCGCCCAATTCAGCCGCACGTTCCCGCCGGCGGTACGCCCGGCCTCTTGGGACTCCCACAACGGTGACAGTCCCCCTGTTCAGCCAAACCCCGACCCCCCCCCCAACGACCCCGTCTCCTCGCTGGCGAAGGCCACCCAGACCCGAGCCGCTCGGACAACCCCTCCTTCGCGTTTCTCCACATTAATTGAGGTTATTGCACCGCCAACATCATTTCTACCGTACCCCACACCCTCGCCCCTAACCTACCCCCCCCTTCTCAGCTGTTCAAGAGGCCGCCTTTCCCCCCTGCCTTCGCGCATCACCCCTAGGCCGGGGCACGGGGCTACGCGTCCCGACGCCATACGTCCACGCAAGACAGCACCACGAACCTGGCCGCGCCGTGGGCTGCGGAAGAAGATTTGGGCTGGGATCCTGCGGGGCGCAGCGCCAGGGCCCACCAGTCGCGCCTCCTACGGGGCGCCGCCGGAGGCTTCGCGGCGCCCGAACCCCGCCCGTTCCCCACCGCCCCCCCCGCTCTCCCCCCCGCCCCCCCCCCCCACCCTGCTCTCCCCCCCCCTCGCCCGCCACCCCCCCACCGCGCGGCCCCCCCCGACCCCCCTCCCAACTCCCTCCTCCACCCTCCCCCCCCTCCCCTCCCACCGCGCCCTCCCTCCTCCCCCCGCCCCCCCTCCCCCCCCCCGCCCCCCACCCCCCCGGTCTTCCACGTTCCCATCTCCCACCCCCCCCCTTTCCCCCCCCACGGTTCTTCCCGTCCCGCCCCCCCACCCCACCTCCCTCCCCCCTCGTCCCCCCATCCCCCCTCCACCGCCCCCCCCCTGCCCCCCCTACCCTCCCCTATCCTTGCCGTCTCCCCGCTTCCGCTAGTCGCCTTTACTTTCACCTCCTCTCGGCTCGCGGTTTTTTCTTGCCCCTTTTCTTGCCCCCCTTCCTTCTCGTTTGCCGCTCTTTTCCTCCTTTCCTTCTTTTCCCCTCTGCTTTACTCTGTCCCCCTTCCCCTGCCGAGTCAGAAAGTTGCATTATCATCTTGGTTTGCCAGAATGAAAAGCAAATTGTTAGCTCTTTTACTTATGCATTTGCAACGAGTTGCCCCAAGCCTAGCTTTCCTCTTCCCTCCTCATCCTATATTTTGTTCTGTTAAATAGTTCCTTATTCCTTTACTAGTCGTAAACCCGTGTTTTTCCTTATTTTATGTTTGTGAAATTAACTTGTCACTTCGCCTTTTGCGTGCGAATTTATTCAAAAAAGAGTAGTTAAATCATTTTCACTTCCTATTTGTTTCTTTGGTAATGCTACATATTTTCTTTCGATATTAATTGAGTTCAACTTTAATCTCGTAGGCATTCCGGTTTGTCCCGAGACATGCGAGGTTAAATGAGTACAACTGACTTTTTTTTAGAATGATTGGTACATTTGTTTGTGTTCTCTATTTCTTTCACTTTGTCAATTATGGTGCCACAATACTGATATGTATTTTTTTATTCTTATGCATATAATATTTTCCCGAGCTCACAATGAACTCCCAATTTCCTTGCGTTTCGAGAAGCATAAGGTTTCAACAGAAGTCCTTTCCTCTTGAGTCGCAACCAACAATGGAAGAGAAGAATGTCTATGAACCGACGTACACGCGTTCGGATCAGACTATACAAATTTGTGTACACTAGTATAGCATCTAGTCTACAAAGAGGGAAAATTGGGCCTCAAGGCCTACATGTAAAGAAAAATGTATTTTTGTGACTTTTGGATCTAACCCCTTTTGGTTCTTTCGTTATCATGCTTGTTAGAGTTCAGACAGGTGGAAGAATTTGTCACATGCCCGAAAAGAAACCATGCTTTTAATATGAGACTAAGACAAACGCGAAGTGGGTCAAAGCCCAAAAATCAGAAATAGTCCGAATAAGGATAGCATGATTAATATAGCTGCCCTCAACTAGTTTGGGTTTGAGAATGTAGTATTGGGTGTGGTCTAATGGTCATTTGGAGAATCGTGAGTTCTTATGTTCAAATTCCGGAGGCAAAAAAACACTAGGTGATTGGTAGAGTTATCCATTACTTTTGCTGGTGGAAGGTAGATAGTTTAGGTGCGCCCGAGCTGGCCTAGATACCACCGCGATAAAAGAATGTAGTAATTGTTGTAGTTGTTTGTCCTGACTCCTGTGTCATTGCTGGACTAGGATAGAATTTGAAAGAATTGGGACGATATGCTTACAAGCATATTTGATCATTGAGGTGGGAGGAGAACCCTGAGTTCTCATGTACAAATCTTTTTTCCATCTTATCTGCAGCACCATCTTTTGCTTCTGCTGTAGAAGGTGGAGAAGTTGTTACTTCTCAAGAGCTCCAACAACTAGACAACCTCAACGCATGAGACAGAATAGGTACACACTTTTCGGGTGCTAATTAGTTCAAGTCCCTTTTCCCTAATTTGTGAGGAAGAATTTGGATAGTTTCATTCCATCCATTAAATCATCTTACATATATTGACAAAGGTAACTTAAATTGCTGAGGCACAATCAATAAATTAGTAATCTGTGTGTGCATGTTGTTTTGAGCAAAGTATTACTGTTTCTTTAGATTAATCAAGTAATTCAAGGAAAGAGTAGGAGGAGAAGGGATATCTTTCATGCAGATCCTTTGATGTACATCTTACTGTAAACTAGTGATCGTTTAACCAATTGCATAAGTTTTAGAGAATCTGGAAAGCTACAATTTTGAAAATTAATTAAGATTACTAGTTATGTGAAGTAATGATTCAGTTTCTCTAAAATGGATCCATAGTGTGTGCAGTTTTCGCGAGGATGAGGCTTACTGGGGAGGAGATATTGCTTAGATCGTTTTCTAGGGCTACAGATTCTTGTTATCCAACATAATAATAGGTTACTATACAATGTTATTGATTGGAATGGTGAAGTTAGATTAGAATGTGATGGTGATGCCTAACTGCAGACAATTCAGATATATTTTAGGAGAACTATATATATGATAGATAAACAGAAAGGAGGATTGCTACAGTAGTGTTTTGTGATGGAAAAATTCCTATCTGAGTGAACGTAAAGTTTTTATTATCAACAATATTATATGGGATTGTATGTTGGGTTGCTAAGGATCAATGATAAATGCCATAGTTAGGACCGACTTGCACACAGTTACACACCTCAATTAACTCATCGTGTAGCCTATGCAGCCTACAAGAGCATGTCAAATTAAGAGGCTTTACTAATACATATGATACACAATTAAATTCGTTATAACACAGATTCATTATAATAATATTTCACGAGTATAATGACCTAATTTCCTTCAAAATCTAATTTACTTTTCTATAGTATTATTTTGTTCATAATAATAATAATGATATTTTTACTGAAATTATAGAGCAATTTTAATACCTGTCTTAATGAATTTCATGAATATACACATAATAATGGCAAAACACAATATTATCAAGTAATGTTGCTATTTTTTATATATTTAAAAAAACCAATAAAATTCATATTATTATCACTTCATCAATCACCCCGAAATGACTGTTTATTGTTTTGTTGCCACTTGACTTTATACACGTAATTTAACTATCATTTCGTACTGAGTAAGTATATAGTTTTTTCCTTTGTGAAAAAAAGATAGAAGAAAATGCACTCTTCTTTGGAATTATAGGTATGTATGTGCCAATATCACATTGAATTTCTCTCCACTTTCTTCTTTTTATTAATTTCTTGGATCACTGAACCACATTTAAAAATTAGAATTTTTAAGCATTTGGCTTTTAAATTTTATCACGACACATTTGAATTATTAGGTGGTGGAAATATAATCTTTTTAATAAATCAAAATAGTTGAAATGGAATCATCCACATTAGGACTTCGCCAAGCCACTAGCAATCATTTGTTTAATTTAGAGTAATAACAATGTTCCATTTGAAACTATGTAATAATACTTAAAATTAAGTCTGCTTTTTCTATTCATTTATCTAGCATATGATATTTTTTGTGTACTAGGCATAATTGAAGACAGAGTAATAAGCGCACGAAATTCAGAGCATTGTTAACGCCTGAACCTGGCCGATACTCCAAGTCCTTTTCCACGTCCATTTCCTGCAAAAAAAAAGGATTAAAAGGGTGATAACCTCTTTTCCAGTTATATTCTATATATCTTGTGAAGAAATGAAAAAAAAAAATGAAAGAGCAATGCATGCAAGTTGTATAGCACGAAAATGAATCATGAATAAGTTCATCTTGTTGCACAAAGCCTGAGTTAACATTGAGACAAGACAATATATGCATAGCAATGTAAAAGGAAAACAAAATATAAAGTTATCAAACCTCTTTTCCAGTTATATTCCATATATCTTGTGAAGAAATGAAAAAAAAATGGAAGAGCAATGCATGCAATTTTGTATCCTTACTAAGCATGAAAATGTTCATGATAATCAAGAGAAATGACACTAAAAGCAGAATATATAAAGATGCATCCACTCGAAGGGAGAATTTCTTATGATAATCAAGAAGAAAATGTTTTTTATATAACTAAAGACTACTCAAGCATTATTATTATCACGCAAGGCTCGACCAAAATGGCGTAAACATTTAACGTATACTATGTTTTGTCTTTAGTACTTTCTTTTTATATATTTTTAACGTTTATTGAAATTAATTTAATTTTTATAAAAATGTCACGTCATTTCCTTGATGATCTATTTTTGCTTGCCGTTTTTTATGAAATGAAGTCCTCTTTTTAAAGTGGCCTTATCCTATAATGGCAAGTAGTACAAATAATCCTAATATACTTCAAGCAAATTCAAAGACGAAAAGCAAAAGGACTGACGCTTAACAAATTGGGTTGAACAGTGAGGTCCACTGAGATTTCGGGAAGTAACTTGGAGGTGGTATAGCTTAAGGAGTTAAGGTTACCTTCCGATGTGGGCCGGCTTCCACGACCAAGCTGAAGGGAAAGAGACGCGGAGGCTGGGGGTCTTTGGCGGTGGGGATGGAGGGGGTGGGAGTCTCGCGTGCCCTTGGGTGGGTTGCGGGTACGCTGCACGGTTGGGGGGGGTGGTGTGACCTTTGGTAGGGGATGGTGTGGGGGGGGTTGGCGCCTGGAGTAAGGGGCGCGGCAGACCCGTGCGGTGGGAAGAGGTGCTGGTGGGGCCCAAAGGCTCCCGGTGGTTGAGTTTACGATTTATGGGGGTGGATGCTAACGGACCGCATTATGTCATGTGTATCCCCGTTGGCTGGTGAGTATGTGTGATGGCCGAAGTGACCTTTTCCCAGGTTGAGTGCGGTGGGTGTCAGTTGTGGGGGAGGTCTGTTCCCACGGTGGGGAGCGGGTATAGAACCGCTTTGCGTACTCGCTTCCCGTGTGAGCTCCTTTCTCTGGCAGACGCGGCGCCAGGTTCGGCCGTGCTCGGTGTAGGACGCCAGGGGGAGGTTTTAATGTCCGGATCCGTTGTTGTAGGAGGGCTGTCCCAAAAGCCCTATTGGGTGTACTAGCCGAGTGGCCGGGGGTTGTTCGGCCACGAAAAGTTATGATACTGGGGATGCAGAAGCCGTGGTGTAGTTGGTAACTGGAGGGGGGGCGGTGGGTGTCTTAACGGCGCCTGAGCGTGTGGGGAGTGGATCGGGGAATAAGCGTGTGCGGTGGGTGGTATTCGCGCCGAGGGGCTGCGATAGTTGAATGTGGGTGGTGGCTGGGGGCGTTGTGGCAGTGTAGGTGGGCCCGGGGGTGGTGGCTGCTCGCCGTACCAAGGAGTGGGGACTCCGAGGGTTGGGTTGTAGGACGAGGGTCCTGGCTCCGGTTTTTTGTTGTAGTCCATTGTCTGTAAGGCGTTGCGCCATTACGGGGGGGGCAGTGGTGTTAGATGTTCGCTCATGGGGAGGTCGACTTTATGCCCCCTTTGCCGCAGTCCTCCTCCACCCCATTTTTCACTTGACGCCTGCCGATTGATGACTCTGTGACCACCGGCCTTTGTACAAGTTCACACCTCTTTTCCTCCATCTTATTTTCTCACATCGACTCTTTATCTAACCCCCTTTAATACAAAACATCACTTTTAATTAACTAACTAAGAATTATTCATTTTTTCCATTTTATAGTAATAATCTTGATTTCTAACATGTAACAAGATTTTTACAAGTCATTAATTCTATAACTTGCCTTGGACTCCAATACACAATATTGTTTATAGGCATGTGAATAAACTTTCATTTAAAAAAGAGCCAAAAAGAAAAAAAAAATTACGTTTATCAAGATTAATCGTACAATTAGTTTTAATCAAAACTAAAAAGCAAAGTGCATTATAAGGTTGTTGATTATGGTTAGGCTCCATTAGACGAAATGACAAACAAATTAACAACAAGACAAACAAAGATTAGATATTATTGAATTACTTTAAGGATTTAAACTAATCGAAGAAATAAATTATTTTAAGTTTTCTTAAAATTAATGCAGAATGGAAAAAAAAATATGTAGGAAAATCAAATCCGTAGCTAATTAATCACAAAATCAAATTCTTGGTCAATCAAACCAATTAGTGTTTCTTAATATTATAAATAGTTGTGGTCGCTATTTTCATAATAATACTTACAAATGTTGACCCCCAAACAACAATTGGTATGGCCCCCATAAAACAAACAAGTCTGAATATTTTTTAAAGCTTTTTTAAATGTGTCGCTATGTTATTGGGCCACATTATTTTTTCCATCTAATACGAGAAGAATTGTATTAATTCCAATTACTGGCTTTAAACTAAGACATCTTAATTATAATACATCAAATCTCGGCATATAATAACATTTCACGATATATGGTCTAGATTTTTTTAAGAATCTAATTACATGTTATATTTATTTTCAATAATATTATTTTATTTATTATAACAATAATATTTATTAGGGTGATATATCCTCTATAACGGTTATAATCAAATATTGAGTAATAATAATACTTTTATAATAATTATTGATCCATAATATTTATGTACATACTAAATTTCGAATAATAACATTTTTTAAAAAATAGTATACGTATATAATAATACCTTACTAAAAAACTATAAAATTTTCACATAAACATTATCATTAATATAATGGAGTTTGAAAATATATTGCTTCATACGAAAAATATAGAATGTGCGTGTCTTTGTTTTTTTGTTTGCTTGCACGTTATAAATCTATATTTGACAAGGACAATTAACAATTTTTGAACATTAATTGTTCAATGGAAGATGACACAGGTTATATTTGAATTAACGTGCATGCAAAGTTAAATCTGAAAGCAGTATGATTCCTTTTATTTTTTATTGTCTTTGAGTTGTTTATGGTAATTTATTTTTTACAATATAGATAGTTCATTTTCCATTAAAAATAATGAGATAATACTTTAATTACGATGTGCATTTTGAAGCGTCCACAAATTAAATGAGTTAAATAAAAAAAGTTGTAAGTTAATTTGCAATTTTATTGCACTAATTTATTAGGTGTGAATGAGATCTTTTCTTACAAGGGAGAAGGGGAAAGAAGACAATTTGCACCACTAATAGATTTAGTTATTTCTACTTTTTTCTAAGCAATGTTAATTTCTTGCTTTACGAAAATAATTTTATTTTGAAAAAAAAAATTGTTTCTTCCTTGAAAGGCCTAATAAACAACTTATTTATGTGTAATTGATTTTCGAATGTAGTAAAAAATTATAATGATGTTCTATTTCCCGTCGCAAGCAAGACAAAAAAAAAGACCAATAAGGCTCATTTCCCGTAAATCATAAATTTTAATATTGAACTAAGTGATTGAAAAAAACTTAACAAGACGAATACTTTCCCCTTTATAAGTGTGATATTTTTCAAAAAGACCAATATAATAAGAACGAGTCAAGTAAGATTGACCAAATTTAGCGCACATGATATTTTAATCTAATTTTATATCGACATACCTCAAATTCACATAACAATTACATTTTTAATACTTAACATGACATTAATTGAAAAAATCACACGAACTCCTTTATAACAATAAATTTTGCCTGATATGAATTTAGATTTATCTTATCAAATTTAACAAATTTATAATAATTTGATTTAGTAAAACAGAAGTTTGTACAAAAAATTTGACAAAATTATCATCACCTTACCCTACCCCCTCTAACCCTATGGGGTCTGGGTGGGTGGGTGGGTGGGGTGGATTCTTTCCGGCTGTACTACTCTTTCTCTCATACGGTGCTTTGCTTTGCGGATTGCTTATCTCATTCCCTGCTATTCGCAAGCTTCTAAAAAGATACAAATAATTCCATCTATTTATATTAAGAGGATAAAATATATATAAAAAATTATATTGTTCTTAGACAAAGTACTATTTTTTTTATATTATATATAAAAATTGTACAATAATATACGTGTAAATCAGATATCGAAACACACACTACAAATTTTTGTATCAGAGGCGAAACTTCTGATCTTGTTCCCTCCTCCTCTCTCTTTTCTCCTGTTGCCTTCTTCCTCAGGTGGGTTTTTCTTTTAAAGAAAAGTTCTGTTTTTTTGGTTAAAGATTAAATTTTTACGTAATTATTGTTTCTATTTTGTGAAAATTTGAATTGGGTATTTTTTATTTTGCAGGATGGGTGAATTTGTGTTGTTGAAATTTCATGTATTTTATGTTGTGGGAGTTTTGTATTTTGAGATGTGAAAATTAGGGCTAGGAGATTCTTGTTTCTTTGCTGTTTTTTTTTTGGGTTTGTTTTTTGGGGGAATTGTTTTTGGATGGGTAATAAGTTGGGAAGGAGGAAACAAGTGGTGGATGATAAGTACACTAGGCCTCAGGGGTTGTACCAGCATAAGGATGTGGATATTAAGAAGCTTCGAAAACTCATTCTTGATTCCAAGCTTGCTCCTTGCTACCCTGGTGATGACGATTGTCCCAATGCTAACCTTGAAGAATGCCCCATTTGCTTCTTGGTTTGTTTTCTCTCCTTTTTGTTTCTTTTTTTGCATTATTGAAGTTGGAAATGTTTTTTCTGAGTCATTGAAATGAAACCGGTCCCAATAGAGGATAGCATGATTAATATAGCTGCCCTCAACTAGTTTGGGTTTGAGAATGTAGTATTGGGTGTGGTCTAATGGTCCATTGGAGAATCGCGAGTTCTCATGTTCAAATTCCGGAGGCAAAAAAACACTAGGTGATTGGTAGAGTTACCCATTATCATTTTGCTGTGGGAGGTATAATATTCCGGTGCATTAGTTGAGTTGCGCCCGATATGCTGGCCCTAATACAAAACCCAAAAAACCCCAAGCGTCCGCGATAAAAGAAGTTAGTATTGTTGTATGTTTTGGTTTGTCCTGGCCCTCTGTTTCATTGGCTGTACTAGATAGAATTTGAAGAATTGGGACGATATGCTTATAAACATCTTTTATCATGAGGGTGGGAGGACAAACCCTTAGTTTCCCTCATGTTACCAATCCCGTAGCAAAACACACTAGGTGATTGGTAGAGTTACCCAGTACTTGTGCTGGTGAGAGATAGTAGGTTCCTAGTGGAATAGTCGTGGTGCGTCCAAGCTGTCCTAGATACCTCCGTGATAAAAGAATGTAGTAGTTCTTGTAGTTGTTCTTTGTTTGTCCCGACTCCTCATTCATGTTGGTCTAGGATAGAATTTGAAAGAATTGGTACTAGATGTTTACTGACATGTTATTTATGATTGTTAACTTTGTTCATATTGAACTTTGCAGTATTATCCAAGTTTAAATCGTTCAAGATGTTGCATGAAAGGCATCTGTACAGGTATTTATTATTATCCTTGCTTGTAAATTGCATGTGCTGGAATGAGTTCCATTTTTCTGAATGAGTCTTCCGGACTTGGTATCCTTGCCGACAGACGTTTTTTTTGCACGATGAATGACTCCAATTCAACCAGCGTCCAATCACAAGTATCCTTGATTTCCCTCATTAGTGGTTACTGGTTACTTATTGTTAAATATATTTGGCCCATCCTCTTCCCTGCTATAAATATTCTTGCTCTATGTTGCCTACCTTAACGTTCTAAGATGCCCATTTTGTAAAACTTCAAACTATGCGGTGGAATATCGTGGGGTAAAAACTAAGGAAGAGAAAGGGATAGAGCAAATTGTAAGTTCTTATCGACTGCTCTAGTTTCTTTGTGTGATTGCTTGAATATAATTACATGTTGCTTTAAGGAGTCTTATACTGAATTTAGGATATCTGTATCCTTTTCTATCCCTGTCTTGTTGTTACTTTAGGAGGAACAACGAGTTATAGAAGCCAAAATAAGGATGAGACAGCAGGAGTGCAAGGATTGAAAGAGAAAATCATACCAACGAGAGCTTTAGTCGGGGTGCCACGCCATCGTATTGCTGGTCCAAGTGAGATTGAGTATTGCTCGACAGCAGGTATTTACTTTAATCTCTGAATTTTTTTCTTTTGGCTTCACTACTTCTGTTTATACTCCAGTCTTATTTTTCCATCTTATCTGCAGCACCATCTTTTGCTTCTGCTGTAGAAGGTGGAGAAGTTGTTACTTCTCAAGAGACATGTACAGCTCCAACAACTAGACAACCTCAACGCATGAGACAGAATAGGTACACACTTTTTTGGGTGCTAATTTGTTCAAGTCCCTTTTCCCTAATTTGTGAGGATATTTTTGTATAAATTTGGCCCAGATAGTTTGCATTTCCAGCCATATAAATCATCTTACTATATTGGAAGGGTAACTAAAATGCAAGGCACAATCAATAATTAGATGAATCTGTTTGTGGCATGTTTGTTTTGGACATTTTACTGTTTTCGCTTCTTTAGAATTAATCCAGTACATGGTTGAATTTCACTTAATTCAAGAAAAGAGTAGGAGGAGAAGGGATATCTTTCATGCAGATCCTTTTATGTACCAGATAGTACATCTTACTGTAAACCAGTGATCGGATTTTGGACATTTGCAATCCTTTAACCAATTGCATAAGTTTTAGAGAATCTGAAAAGCTACAATTTTGAAAATTAAGATTACTAGTTACGTGAAGTAATGATTCAGTTTCTCTAAAATGGATATCGTGAGGATGAGGCCTACTGGGGAGGAGATATTGCTTAGATCGTTTTCTAGGGCTACAGATTTGTCTAGGTGTTGTTATCCCACATAATAATAGGTTACTATACAATGTTATTGATTGGAATGGTGAAGTTAGATTAGAATGTGATGGTGATGCCTACTGCAAGCCAAGATGATTATAGGTTCATACATTTTAAGTAGACCAATAATGATAATAACACTCTCCCTATAAGTCAAAATGGGATGCACAGAAAGGAGGATTGCTACAGTAGTGTTTTGTGGTGTTTTGTGATGGAAAAATACCTATCTGAGTGAACGTAAAGTTTTTATTATGCTTGTGAGATCAACAATATTAGATGGGATTGTATGTTGGGTTGCTAAGGATCAATATATTCACAAGATAAATGCCATAGTTAGGACCGACTTGCACACAGTCACACACCTCAATTAACTCATTGTGTAGCCTATGCAGCCTACAAGAGCATGTCAAATTAATATTTTCTCTAAGGATGAAATAGATGGGCGCACACCAAGTGTTATAGTTGGTTCAAATATAGGTTCTCCCGGTGTGGTAACATTGATGCATCAATCACTAGACCATTCCCTTGGGGGCATTCAAAAATATTTACTTAAATGTTTAGTTTAAGATAGATGTGGGTCCCCACATACAAGATTAGAAATGGTTATATCTATTGAAGGTGCAAGTAGCACACTCAAAAAGTAAACTGAGAAAAGATCATCTAAAATGGTTATCATGCCCTAAGACGTGGAGAAATGTGATCTTAATTGTATGCTACCACACAGTAATACCTTATGGGTCAAGATCAATTATGTTTAAATTTCTTTTTTCAACCAAAGGATTAAAATGAGATCATTTTGTTCCATGTTTTGTAAATAGTGGAGGATGTTCCAAGTGTAACGCAAACAAGGATGGAGAGGATCTGTATATGATGTGCAGGTTGATCAGAGAAGATGTAGAAGTCGTAGTCTCACACAAAAAGATTTGTTCAAGGCTTTAAGCAATCTCTTTTTGATTGTCAATAAGTCAATCCTAATCTTGAATGCTCGTTTGACTTTTTGACCAACTAATGATGCACAAGGATTCCATTTCCTTAGTTACCACTATATGAACTGGCCTAGAGGTGGGATGAAGGTGTTAGAGAGGTAGGTAGACCTAGATCATACCGACAAATGTCGTGTGAAAGATCCACTATCTCTCGGAATTCTTGCGGACTTAGCTAAGAATATAACGTAATGCAAATCAAGGACCCATGTAAGCCTATCAGTTAGTTGGGATTACGAAATTACTAGTCGTTATTGCACTTATATTCGGTTTTAATACACAACTTGATACATCAACTTGCACAATTTTGCAAAGTCGACCTCTATATGTAGAGTTCGTCCAACTAAAGACTTCTAGTTGGTTAGGACACATGTTTTAACTTTTAAGCGCCTCCAGAGGGTTTATCATTGTGCGTGACTTACTCATCATACAAATTTATGACGTCAGTTGCAAATCATTTCGAAAGACGGAAATAAAATAAAAAGGTGGAGAAAGGAAATATTATGTTCTTCTCTTTGTACTTTTTGATAAATGAACCTAAGTCTCAAAAGTGAAGGAGAGTACTCCAATTGGGGGTCGCCTAGAAGCTTTTCCAGTTAGCTTTCTCTTTACCTCCAAATAAATCTCCTGGGATTCTTCTCTCTACTCCGATCACCCCTCTCATCCTCCATTTGAAAAACAACCATAAACTGTAAAAAAAAAAAAAAAAAAAGGCAACAGGAAATAATACCCCGAGGAACACAAAATCAACATATCTTTCCTCTTTTTTCTGTCTGCCAGAACAAAATCTTTCCTTCTGTCATTTTGTCTTACACCCCTTCCTTTCTTTCCCACAGAAATACCGTTCCTGGTCAACCGCTCCCGCTTGTTTTACTGTCTTGTCTTGCATCAAAAATGGCAGCACTGAAGCTGTTTTTGGGTCCCCACTGTTGGGTTTCTCTTCCATTATGCCCAAAGACTTTTACCTCTATAATTTAGCTGTTTGATGAAAGCCTCCATGAATGCGCTTCATTAGTGTTGGTGGATGATGGAATGTCGCGAATAGAGGAATTCTGAGCTCAATGGAAACCACTGAAAGGTACAAATTGTGGCCCTACAAAGCTTCGAGCCGATGGTACTATGGTGAAAGTGGAGATTTTCTAATTAACTTCCATGAAAAAAGAATTTTCGATAGAAGGGCCAACTCCACTCGCATCTGGCCTGCACTCGCCAACTGACGCCTCATAAGCATGGTCAAAGTTCCGCACATCAATTTACAGTTTTTAGGCTATGGCATGCTGCCTGCAGGTAGCATTTTTTTAGCTTCTTTCAGTACACCTTCCTCTTGTTCCTTCATTTTTATTAGTGGAGAACCAACTCTTACTAGAGTCCCTGTATTCCCTGTTATTAGGCTTTCACTCCCAAGAAGTGGGAGGAGTCGACCAATCCCAGAAATGATTGCCTAATGCCTTACTCTTCTAGAAATAGTTCTATCTCCTTAGGTTTGAATTCCTTCAGGAGATAACTAACCATCTTCAAATAAATCCAACAAAATTAGTTGATGTTTAGGCTGGTATCAGATACAAAGTAGTTCTTTGATTTCTTGTTCCTGTTATATTAAACCATAAGACAGTTAGCAGATGACATGAAACAAAATCAAAGTTCAAGATAAGTTCATGTTGAAACAGTAAGGGGTTGTTTGGTGAAGTGTATAATAATAATAATGCAGAATAGGGTGTCTTAGTGAATCCGGAGCCAAAAGGGCCACTTTTCCAAGCAAAAATACATAAAGGGGCCTCCTGTTTGGAGATGACCAAACAGTCGAGTCGCTGGTTTATGAGCGACTTGCCCAAAATATAACGGCTGGGTGCAAGACTCCAATAATCGTTATCTTATTTAGATCCTTACCTTCTACTTATTCATCTTGCCTAATGTCTCTAAGTCTAATCGGAATGTTTTAAACCGTGTGCGAAAATCTAGTGGAGTGATTTATTCCCCATTCATAGTTGACATTTCTGCTGTGTATCCATAATATTTTAACTAGTCGTTGCTAAACCGGTCCATAGATTGTCTCATTGATAGCAGATAGGTAGAGTCACTTGTTTTGTTGCTTTTGTGTCAGAGTTATTGTGAATATTGTTATATGCATGTTAGTCAAAGAAAAAGAAAAGGCTGGATGAAATTTATATATGTTCACAGTCATCTCTGATTGTTTTATACCACCCTGTGTTCCTTAAAAAATGACTTAGCTTATCTACATGGTCTGACCTGTTTTCCTGGATCTGTGACATAGGGAGGACGATTTTGACTTGGATCTTGAGGATATCATGGTCATGGAAGCCATATGGTTATCCATTCAGGTAAATTATGCACACACTTATCTTCTTGCTTCTTCCACGGTCATTTTATTTCCTGTTGTTGGGGAGGCAGCATCCCATTTAAAAAGCTAGAGCTTTTATCTTTTGTTTGACGTACGCCGTACGGTTTGAAGTGTTCGATTGCTCTTTTCTGAGGGAAGTGCTTGATTTTTCTATTCTCCGTTGTGGATGGTTGTAGCGTAAAGGGGTCAAAAGTGTCATCTTTCACTCAATTCAAGTATATGATGGAAATGGGCATTTCTTGTTTTCGCCTAGGGCTTGTCATATTGATTTTAAATTTTTGATAGTCATCCTTCACTTTTTTGAAAATCTTTAGTGGAAAATATTTGACAATGGTGTTCCATTGAAATGGGATATCATTTATTTTCTTTCACTGTGTCCCTATTGCTGCTTTTAACATGCTGATACTCTTTGGGATTGGTTGATCATTCGGTCATTCTTTTACCTGTTGAACTTATGTTATTATGGTATATCACTTAATATTCCACATGAAACTGATCACATGATAGGAGAATGGCAGAAATCGAAGTATGGACTATAGTGATGTTGGTCCATCAGAACAATATACAGAAGAAGATCATCGATGTGTCCCAGCAGTCAATCCCACAGCTTCTGGCTCATCTTCGTCTCCTTCTGGTGGTCTTGCTTGTGCAATTGCAGCCCTTGCTGAGCGCCAGCAAATGAGTGGAGAGTCCAGTAGCTACAGTCGGAATATGTCATCATCGTACAATGAGCATCCTTCATGTGATAGGTTCTCCAATGGGGAGGAGCTAGAGAATGATGATTACCCTCATGCTGAGGGCACCATGCACGTGTCACCTGAAAGCCATCTGGAAATACCAAGGGAGGACGGTGAATGGGCTGATCATGGTTCCATGGTAGCCGAAGTTGGAACTAGTTATGCAGTCTCCGACGAAATGGAAGATGATGCTTCATTCCCTCTGCAGGGTGAAATGGTAAGCGATCTTCAACCCAACACCAGTTCAATAGTTCCCGAGAATTTTGAAGAGCAGATGATGTTAGCTATGGCTGTTTCACTGGCTGAGGCAAGTGCACGGTCTAGTCCACCCGGGGTGGCCTGGCACTAGTAGTGCTATCGATGTGGGGTTGTGAGGATTCCACTCTTGTTACATTGCCACTCAACCCAAAAAGAAAAAGTAAAAAAGAAAATGCTTCTACTTTTTTTCCCTTCCTTTCTCCTCTACCTTTTTCCATCTCACTTTTCCTACTTTTCATCCCTTTCGTATTTCGATATACTGTTGTACGAAAACAGAGAAATTGATTCTAGTGAATGAAATGTTGCTTGAGCCCTGCATATAACAAGTTTCGCAAGTTAACTCATTCACTAAAATTGTAAATAGTTGTGGAGTTAAAGTTGTACTTGGTTTCAAGATTAGCTCTATTATTGAAAAAACTAACTGGCACTGGCCTCGAGTCTGCGTAGTTTACACAGTTTTTTCTTAGAAATTAGCTAAAAGGTATGTTTATAGACCTCAATGCTTTAATTTCTGAGGATGTTAAAGAGTTTTATGGTAAGTTATTTCAAATGCCATTTACACACAAGTGCCAGTTGATAACTTCAAAAAGAGGATAGCATGTATAGAAGTGAGTATATATTTTCTCTGTTTTGAATGATTGTGTATGTAGTCTTCAAGAACAATTACGACTATAGGGTGAAGAGGTGGGGGATGAGATGTTCAAGGCCGTTAGGTGAGTGGGGAAGAGATAACGGACTTAGAATATCACTTATGAAATTTGTTTTTATCTTCGTTCATTAGGAAAGTTATTTCTTTTTCATTTGAGGGGGCTTATTTTTCTTAGATCAAATATTTTTCAGAACATTGAAAAAATTTATAATTATCTTATATCTGTATTTGTCCAAATAAAATACTCTTATCACAATAACACGAGAACAAAATAAAGTGTTACTTTATGTTGCATAGCTTTGTAAACATACCCCCAAAAGGTAGGGGATTGATTTATTATATTACATATATGTGGGGATTACATCTAGCTGGTTACATTCTCCAAAGAAAATAACAAGGCACTAATACAAAACAACAAAACAATAGAGATCATTAATTAAGAAAATATGTTAGATTTTCCTCGATGAGAATTCTAGCTCTGTCGCTGTGTTTGAGCTCGGAATGATGAGAAATTTGACACTTTGTTGGTGACTTTGGTCCCAAGAGTATAATGCCATGTGTCCATATAGTGATGATAATAATGCTTGATATTCCTACAAATATTATTTCACAATTCCATTGTACAAGAATGCAAATTTCTTGAACAAAGGTTAGAGCAAAAAGGCATGTAATGCAAAAGAGCAAGACTACAATATGTTTAAAATTTTAAAGTAATCATCTAAATCATTTCTAAGTTCAAGTAAAAATAACAAGGACCATTCTTACAAATAGTATATGAGAACGGTGATTATCTTTTTTAAATTACAAACTGACACTTTTATATTATAAAAGGTATATAGATTTAAGCACGATCAGTTGAACGATCTTCAACTAAAAAAACTATTTCATATATAGGATCAAATATTGCTTCACCGCCCCACAAACATGCATCAAACATTCAATTAAGGTACAATACGATATATCAGTTTATTAAAATAAATAACAATAATAACATATTCTGATTTCATAAGTGGGTCATAGAATGTATATAAATCTTATTTTTACCTCTTGCTCGATATAAAATATGTTTTCGAAAAACTTTCGACTTAAAAAAAAAAGAAATTTCAATAAATAGTTTACTAAAGTAAAATAAGACAAATAACATACTGTAATAAATTAAATAAACTATATTGATAAGCACTCTTTTGAGACCAAAGACACCAACAAATTGTCATCTTCTACTTCTTCTTTAATTCAATTTCCTCTATGGTATATTCAATGTAGCAAATTTGACTCCTTTTATAGATAAGATTATTGATATGATGCAGTACATTATATTATTCTTTCACAAATATAAGTGGCCTAGCAAGTACATGTGTGTGATTGTACTACAATAACTTATATATTTTATAATCAAGAGTGTCCCAATTTTTTTTATAGTAGTACCACTTTTTTTTTTTAACTATAGTACAATTCTAGTACTGCTAATCATACGCGAAAATATAGGGTTTACATAAAAACTTTGAGTTTGAGGGTTCGAAAAGAGAGGAGAGTTCGAATCCATAATTCTAGCGTTTTACCATCACTTTTTTGTCATTGAACTGAATTCACAAGTTAATATAGATTTATATTTATTTATTTTATAGTAAAAGCATAGAATATATGGAAAAATTACTGAATTCATTCGAACCCCACCTAACTCCGCCTCTGCTCCTAATATTATATTTATTTGACATTTCTATTGCACAAAATTTTGCAAGATTAGATATTGTGGAACATAAGTATTAAGTAGTACCAAGTGTACTACCCAATTTGGAGTACTACTGAAAATGCTTAATCTTGTTTGGACTTTTTTTTATAAAAAAAAACTAAAAAAAAGTTACCATTATTATTAATTTAGTGAAGAAGAATCAAATAAGTTCAATTATCTAATCAAATTCAAGTTTCGTGGGCTCTCTGATTTTTACATCTCATCTTTACTTTATTTATTCTAAACTATTTCTAGATCTAACTTAAATTCACTTACATGTCAATTTTAATTACTGGATAACGTTATACATATATTAATAATTTGAACATTAGTTATATAACCGTGAATTGTAGCGACGACATATAAGGAACAAAGTGTACATCTCTAGTCTAGATAATAAATAAAATAAAAGATGAATAATAGACTAAATAATGTTTAACTAATTCTATTGACTTTTCTCTATGTTTTTTTCCTAAGTATTGTAGGTAGGGGAAATTATGATTTAAAAGGTTTATCACATAGAAAAATAAATAATAGATTTCCAGGAAATCTTTTAATTATTGAATTTTATAGAAGAGCTACAGAACATAAAGATATAAATTAATGCTTATATGAAAATAATACTGCACAGGCATTCACATATGACTTTCGTATTAAATTATTAATAGGCGAAAAACATACCTTATGATTGAATTTCAATCATTTTTTTTATTCGGTGTTTGTTGATAGTATTGTTATTTAATTAAATTAAAATTTACATATTATATAATTCAATATTTTTATTTTTTTTTTATTTTTAAAAATTAAAATTCTTCATTTAACCCATAATACGAAAAGTCTTCATTCACATATTATGACCCATCATCTGATTAACTAATGTACAATCCATGTATTTTTCGTTTAAGATCCGAACCAAATCAAAATAAATTAAAGTTTACGTGTATGAGTCAAATCGTGAATTTTTTTTTTTAAAAAATCAAGTTTACCCATTGTATTAGTCACTTTATTTTGGAGTCTTATTTAACTTTGTTCGGTGTGAAGCTCATCTACACATGTATGAAACATCTCCTGGCGAGATCGATTCTTGCAAAATTTCTAAATTCACTTTAGAAATTAAATAAGTGTTAGCAATCTAGAACGCGTGATATATAATATACACATAATATAGTATTTTTAGTAATTGAGTGTGAAGCCAAATAAATTGAAAGATCATAGTATTTGATTAATATTTTTTTGAGGGGGGTTGATGCAGGGGCGGAGCCAGCATTATATTTAGGGGTTTATTTGAATTTTCTTGTGCGAAAATATTATTATTTACATATACATGATTAAATTATTTAGGGTTTTATTTGAATTTTCTTGTGTGAAAATATTGTTATTTCTATATACATGATTAAAATTAAATTTTTAGATAAGTATAACAAACATCAAACCCTCCTTCACTAATTCGTTTATTTCTCAAATTTTGAATTTTATTATTAAAAATCTTGATTCCGCTCTGATTGTGATTCGATGGAGTAGTTGGGATGCATTTAGACCTCACATGCAATGTTCCTTTTTCATATATTAAAGCCCAGCTACTTCTTTTGCACATAATCATGGGCCACCCATCTAAATTCTTAATTGGTGTTGAGTCCCACTTGATTAATTCATGATTCAATCATTTTTCAATGTCTTGATTTGAATTTTTGTAAATCTAATTAAATAATTATTCATGAATATCCAGAATGTCTAGTCTATGGACCTTATTTATGAAACTAGTAGTTGAAGTAGTTCCTTTGGATAAAATCAAGTGTTAAAAAAAAACAAAAGTTGTTTCTTTTCTTTTATCAAATAAAATATTGGAATGTGTTAATTATTTGGATTCTTGCTTAATGGCTGGATTATGTCTAGGATGGATTAATGAAATTTTATCTCAAACATTAATTTTGAGTCGAAGGTCTACAAGCTATCTAACAAATCAATAAATATTATATTAAGTATGTTATTGTTTAATAATTAAATTTGATAAAATAGTGTCAAACATCGTAAACCTCCATGATTAAGTTAATTAATATCGTAAAGACTTGCCTTTTAGTAAAAGTATAATCATCATTAATTAATATGACGTTATAAACTATAGACAACGTCATTTTTCTTTTATTTTTTATTATTAATAATCATATTAGAGCTCGATTAAATTAAATATTTCATTAAAAAGTTTCACATAAAGGGATAAATTCGTATTTAAAAAAAAAAAGACTTCAACCAAACTTGTCATTAAAAAAAAATAAAAATAGTTGGCGCTTTACCACGTTCTTTATTGGCGACAACATCATTTTTACTACTTGACAAAGTAGCCAAATTATCCATATGAAACTAAAGTGAAGAAAAATTGAAGATTTCAGACTTTCTTCCTCCTTCCTTTTACTAGTCTATTATATTCGTAAAATTAATTTTTTATAAATATAATTATTTTTCTTATGTTTTATCTTTACCATCAACTGTAATGATAAAATATGTATTTAATTTATTTATTCTTCGGAAAAGAGTTTAAAATATCTTTAAAGTATTAAAAATGGTATAAAATTACCATTTATCCACCTATTGGCTCCAAAATGACTTTTTCATCCACCTATTGACTCCAAAATATCCTTTTCATTCATTTTCATCCACTTTGAATTGCAAAATTGGATCACTTATTTTTATAAATTTAAATTTAAATTATTTTTAATACTTGATGTTCAACGATTGGTTATAATTTAATTATTTGTATTATTTATAAACCAACCTACCCATTACTAACTAGACCCCACCCAATCAATAATCCAACTATAAATCAAAATCGTCACTAAACACTATTACAACAACGATGAAATTATAGATTAATGAACATGACATCCAAATTATTCGGTCCAAGCGAAGCCCATTAAATTATTTTAAGCCCTTATTTAGGAGGACCTTTCAATTTGTTTCTGCTCCTTCAAGATTGCATTGACATTTTGATTAAAGGTAAAGAGTGATACATCCCAAATTAATTCATCGCACTTTTTTAAAATTATAATTTTATTAAATAGTTATGATTGTTTTAAAGAACTTTTAAATATATTTTTATTTTGAAAACATACCTATAAGTAACATCACATATTGAAGACGTAAGAATAATTAAAATGGAACATATCACTTTTAAAGTTTATTGATAATTTTTATTTAGACACTGGATGTATGATAATTTAACTCTATAGATATTTTCGTCTCAATTTGTAAAAACACTCAATTTGGCAATTTTAGCTTTTTCTGTTGTTGCATTAATAATGTGACTGATTTATTAATTTGGATGGTTAATTAGTAATGGATGGTAGGGAATTAATTTTATAATTTATCTAATACGTAAATTAATAAATAGTTGAGCGCCACTATTTAAAAAATATTTAATATTTTAATATAAAATCGTTACATAATTGTTTTATTTTGAACCAAATGATGGATGACAAGGGTATTTTAAACCCAATATGTGGGTGAGAAGGGTATTTTGGAGCCAATAGGTGGATGAAGGATAATTTTATACCATTTGCAATACTTTGAGGGTACTACAGGACCCTTTTCTGTTTATTCTTTTAAGGGATGTGTAATGTTTATTTGTTTTTTTTTTTAAAAAACTACTTAAAATAATACTAACTCAATTTTCAATTGTTTCTTAGTAGTTGTCTCAATTACCTAATGGGACACATAGTTCCTTTCTTCAATGGTTCAAAATCCAATATATTATTTTTCTTGGTTATAGTGAGTGATATTCAAAGGTTAAATAATCTTCACTCTTATCCATAATTTAGATGCTGAGAAAGAGAAAAATAAATCAGTAATTAAGAAAGGTAAGTGGTTTGAAAAGAAGCAAAAGGACAGTAAAAAAATAGTAAAGTAACCTTTGCCATTGTTAGTGATGGACTTCTTCAAAATGAGAATAATCTCTTATCACAAAAGATTATCCAAATTTTATAACGAATTCAAAATTTTCTTCCGATGTAACACTCCTCGTGTTTGGATTTAAATATTTTTATTCAAAATTTTAGTATCTAGTTCAGAGCATAATATTTAAAAATTAAGAGTATATTTATAATCTCGCAATCTAGTGGTGCCCCTCCCATATCACGTCTAAATAATTCTAAAGACTAATTCACACACTAAAAACTGACTAAAGACGAATTCTCTTCCCATTCCAATATAGGATCATTTCTCATCAATAGTCTTACCTTGAAATGGAATTTTCAAAAGCTATCTAAATATGATTGAAATTTTTAATGCAAATATCGAACATCGATGGAATAGAAAACTCAAAAAAAAGAAAAGATGTTTCTTCCAAGACCACATTGACATTATTTGGTGTCCCTTTACTTTTATCATTCAAATTTACCCCCTTGTCCTCTTCCCCCCTCCCCCCCCTTCTTCCACTCTGCCATCCAACTTTAATTCAAACTTTAAACATTTCAAAGTTCAAATCTTTAAAATATCACTCACTTAGGTAGAAAATTCTACTGCTCCACTCAAAGTATACTGTTTCTCTTTTTCAAGTAAAAGGAAAAGGCTTTTAATGCTGGTAAGTAAGCCCTCATTCATAGGCAATCTTGCATCCACAAAAAGCTAAAGCCTTTTTCTTGATTTTGCTTTGTGGGTGTTTTTCATTTTTTCATTCTCAAGGCTTGTTGTATCAACTTTTGCTTAGAACAAGTAAGATTTGAGGGACATTTTCTTGATATCTCTATTTTTCTCTTCCTTTGTCTTTTCTTGTTGTTTTTGTCTTTGTAAAGATCATAGTTTCCTCCTTTTGAAGGACTTGTGTTTGTTTGGTCAAAAGTGATTTATGATTCTCTTTCAAAAACATTAAAATAAGAGCAAATCTCACTTTTTGAGTTTATAATACTATAGTCATTCAAAGAATTCTAATTTATATTCTCTTTCACGTTCTATGTTGTTCGGACTCTTCAAAATACATTTTTAAAGGGTTTGATATGAGTGCATAAAAAAAACTTTTTAAAAGTTCGAGCAATATAGCTCATCATTTGTTAGATAGATCTTCAGTTTGGTGAACATTTGAGTGTATTCATGCAAACAGACATAAATAAGATGATATGAAAATATAATATATGAAACCCCTTCTAGTTTTTATTTTATTTTATTAGGATATCATGTGCACATTTTTCAATGACATTGACATATGCATGGGGTTAAAGGTGTCTGCAAATTTTCCTTTTGCTCTGTTCTAAAAGCATGCTTCTTTCTTTTTGCTTTTGTGTATGTCACTGTTGGATTTATTACTTAGTTACTTTGGTGGGTTATTTGGTACACTTTTAAAAGAAGTGTTCTTGGACATTTTTGGCTTTGCTGCAAAAGCTATTAGGTATAATTTCATTGAATTAGTACTCAAAACTAATGTTTCCTGCTTCTATTGCTGTGTTTGTATGTTACTTTCTTGAAATTATTTCTGAAAACTTTCAATTCCAATGCAATGTGGTGAACTTGATGCATTGTGTTGATATGCTTAAAACCGATTTATCCTATTGTTATGTTGTAGTTACTGTTCCTTTTTTTAGTATGCCTTTGTGTAGTATCTTGTCTTGGTTTTTTCAATCCTATTATTGAGTGTCGAGGTGTATCGGAAATAAACTCTCTACCTCCCAAGGTAGGGGCAAGGTCTGCGTACACCCTCGCTTGTGTGACTACAATTGATATGTTGTTGTTGACTTAAAACTGATATTGATCCTTCACTTCCACAGATCAAGACTTTTGAAGTTTTAGTAGCTTTGCATCATTTAACATTTTAAGAAGGTACAATGCCAAGATCAAGGTGAGTTCTTAGGATGATTTGCACTCCCTTTAAAAGCCGTATGAATAAATGTAAACATGTATTTTAACATGTTGTAGCAGGTTATACGTGTCGCGTTTGTTATTGACTGTTATCATTCTTAAATGTTACATACTTAATATTCATAGTATCTAATAGCAACTTTCTTTTTCAATTTTTGAGAGTATAGGGGATCAGAAATGCCTCAAAGGCAATCTCCTCGAGCCCCTTTCCAACTTAGAACATCAAGCTCCGAGTCTGATCCTATACACCATCGGCCAGTGACTGACCGGAGTCCTAAATTAGGTGATCGTCGCTCACCACGTGGTTGCCTCATCGATCCACTATCAAGGAACTGGAACTATAATGCAGTGGAAGCTCCAACTTGGCCAGCCAGCATGAGCTCATAGTCCCTTAAAGTCATTAGCTTCAGTTAGGCTGCAAAAAAGCAGCTCAAGAACTGCTTGAGAAGAAAACCAAGAAGCCAACTGTAGCTGATTCTGACCAAATCCAAGAAACCAACAATGACAACAGAATCAACCTGACTCATGAAATTCATGAGGACGATGAAATGAAAGAAGCGGATGTGTTTGAAGTTACAGTTGAGAAGTTAACTCCTCCAAATGTTGAAATTAGCCACCCCTTTGCTGAAGATGACTTGAAAAGTTCAAGTCTTTCACCTGATGAATCGGTGAAACCATCGTTTGAAGAGCTGAACTTGAAGGATGAAGAGATAAGTTCATTGAAATCCAAGTTGGAGGAGAAAGAAAAAGAGCTTGAGGTTTTCAGCCAAGAAAATGAAAACCTGAAAAAGGAGCTGAATGAAAAGATGCAAGAGATATCATCCCTTAAGGAAAAGGAAGATGAAACAAGCCTCAAGCTTAACCAAGTAGCCCAAGAGCTGGAAACAAGCAAGAATGATGGAGTTAACATAAAGGAGAAACTTGAAGCCACTGAAAAGGCAAAAGAGGCATTAGAAAATGAAATGAAGAAACTAAGAGTCCAAACAGAACAATGGAGGAAAGCTGCAGATGCTGCAGCAGCAATATTATCAGGAGGAGGCATGGAGATGAATGGGAGAAGGCTACCGGAGAGGTGTGGATCAATGGATAAGCACTATGGTAATGTATTTGAACCAGGTGTTGGTGGATATGGCGGTTACTTGGGTTCACCAGGGTTAGTTGATGATTCAGACGATGTTTTTGGACATGGCAAGAGAAAAGGTTCTGGTATTAAGATGTTTGGTGACCTCTGGAAGAAGAAGGGCCACAAATAAGTATCATTTTGATTGTCATGTTTTGCCAGCTAAATGGTGGCTCGCCATTTTATGTTTATTGGCTAATGTATGAATCTTGTTCTTGGCATCTGGCCAATACTACTACTAGTTATGCTGAGTTTAAATTTCTGTGTTATCAGTATCTTATTAGCTTGATATGCCTTAACCTGTCATTCAGGGAAATGCCTTTAGTTCCATAGTTTTGAGCGTTTTGTGTTTGGTGGATGATAAAATTCTGGTGCATTGTGTGAAATTAGATTTTTAAGCTAGAGTCTATCAGAAACAACCTCTATCCTTCCCATAGAAGTAGCTAAGATTTATGTACATTCTAGTTCTAGCCTCCTCATACTTCACAATGGGATTACACAAGCCATATACATGATCATAAGTCATAACAAGAGTAATTCTTAATTTCTATATGCAAACCACAATGCTTATTAATGTTGTTCTTTGTTGCTTCTTATGAATGGAAAGTATGTAACACATCCTTTTTCCCCATCCCCTTTGCTATAAGGGTGTCAGTCATAGTAATGTTGTTTTTTCGTCCATCTTCAACGTCAAAAATCGAAAGTAGTTTAAGTTGAAGTTTTATCTGTGAGACAAATAAAGTTAGAAGTTCAAACACCAGTAAATCACCCCCTTGTTACTATGATGCTGAAAGTGCACCACTCAATTACATTGTGACATTGTAGACTCGAAATTTTGCCTATATTTTCGAGTAGTATATATCTTTTTTTTTATTATTATTATAATCATATTGAACTATGTGTGTGTGAGAGTTTATAATCGTTCTATTATATCATAATCTAATTTTGACATGACATGTGACTAAAGTAAGTTATACCACTTCCAACCTCCAATCTATTTGATCAAATTATTCTTATTATTCCTCAAAATCAACTTAATATGATTGTATTTTTCATCAGATAATATTTTATATTTGTTCATTAAGAGTAAAGATAAAAATTAATAATTAATTATATTTATTTTAAATAATAGAGTAATTATTTTGAATAAAAACAAGTAAAATAGGACGAGAAATAGTAAAGTTTAGACAAAATCCAAAAAGAGCGGGACAAAGCATATAACTGTAACAAATGCTCCAGTTGAGCATTATCATGTCAAGACGACGTCGTTCGGCATGGACTGTTGAACGGAGAGAAATTTGATCGAAAATCAATCAGAGAAGAAGAAGAAAGCTAAAAAAAATGGTGCACAGTGCCTACGATTCCTTCGAACTTCTCAATAGTTGTACGACGAAAATCGATGCTGTCGAGTCTTATGGTTCAAACTTGCTTGTTGCTTGTTCCGATGGATCCCTCCGTGTTTATGGTCCTGAATCCTCCGTTCCCGGTCAATCTCCGCCGTCCGATTACCACAACCAGAACTTAGGGCTTCAGCAGGAACGATATGTGCTTGAAAGAACTGTGAATGGATTCTCCAGAAGGCAAATGCTGGCTATGGAAGTCCTTGTCTCAAGAGAACTTCTGCTTTCCCTTTCGGAGTCTATTGCGTTCCATAGGTTGCCTAATTTGGAGACTTTAGCTGTGATTACTAAGGCTAAAGGTGCAAATGTGTATTCGTGGGATGATAAAAGGGGTTTTTTATGCTTTGGGAGGCAGAAGAGGGTTTGTATCTTCAGACATGATGGTAATTACTTGAATTGTAGTTTATTCCGATATTTGTTAGTTGAAACTTGAAAATTTGATATTGATGCATTTCTGATGATTTTAGATGAGTGAGTGTGTCCATTGTCTACTAGATGTGAAAGGAAGTGTTTTTCCAGTGGTATGATGTTACTAACATAATTAGAGCTATGCTTTACCATTATTAAGGTTATCGTTAAATGTGCTAAAAGAATTCAGTCTGTATCTGTTTTTGCCTTTGGTAAGTGGAGAAATAACCTTGAAAGGTAGCTAACCTTTTGCAGATCTTGCGGAATTAGCTATGCCCCTTGTATTTGCTACTAAAATATGACAATATTTGAGCAGACATAAAGATATTAACTTGATTTATATGTTACAATCAGGCAAGTAGAAGAAAATATTGAACTCATGGTTGAAAAGATAATTGATACAGTAAACATCAGATAACACCGGTTTCTTAAGTAGTTTAATGATTTGAGTTTTCTGAAGTTGTATAGAAATGGAATGGTTCAAAACATTTTTTGACATCCAAAAATAGCTGGAGGGAGGTATAGTTTTCTGTTCACTGCTTTTAGTTTAACATAAGTATCATTAAGTGCCCATAAATACTTCCTTCTTGCACTTGGTGACTTGACTTCCAGGTTTCTTGCTCAAAGAAGTTTGGATATTGATGATAGTAGTTTTCTTGTGCTATAGGAGTTCTGTTAGTGTAATCTGATTCTTTTTTGAAACTTCAATAGGGGGGAGAGGATTTGTGGAGGTGAAAGAATTTGGAGTTCCTGACACAGTCAAGTCGATGTCTTGGTGTGGTGAGAATATCTGCTTGGGGATTAGAAGAGAGTACATGATATTGAATACTACCAATGGTGCATTGTCTGAGGTGTTTCCTTCGGGGAGGATCGCCACACCTCTTGTGGTGCCTCTTCCCTCTGGAGAACTTCTTTTGGGCAAGGTAATGTAACAATGCTATTTTTTTAGAAAGGTAATAATGTTATATCTCATCAGCACAAAGGTTGTGCATAAACCATGTTGACATTTCAAAAGAAGCAAAATATCTCCTTGCTCTTCGTACAGGGATTCTATGATTTTTATCAATGTTTCAGCATCATCTAGGAATTTTTCCTTGCATCAAAAATGAAATAAGATCTGACAGCATCTTGCCAAAGCTGGTCAACTCCAACCCTTACCACACAACACATTTTGAACACAACTGCAACCCCCGGTTCATCAAGTTGTCTTGAGTCGATCATGATTTTTATCACCAGCCAAAAGAAAAAATTGCCACCTTGTAGGGTATCTTCACTTTCCACATATGCTTCCAAGGGAATTTGGGCCCCTGCTGACCACTATGCATGCGTACTATATTGGCCGATTTACCGTGTAAATACCTTTGCTATGCACCTGCAAAAATAATCTGTCTTCAGTTGCTGTGTTACCTGGGAAATGTTCCAAACTTCTGAGAAATTCAGTTATTCTATTCACTTCCTAGTCTTTCAACATTCTTCTAAAGCTTATCACTGTCATTATTGCATTGAGTTGATTGGCCTTTTAGTTCTTTTCCACACTCATGTACACACCAATATTGCCTTATGGAGCGAGGCTGACCATCTTCCCAAAGTGTTCTTTTCAAAATTCACATACCAGAGCTTCATTCTATCCATAAAGCAGAGAAAAGATACTTTTACTTCAGAACTATTTCATCTTATGATGCACCCTCCATTCTTATTCCCTTGATGATGTTGATTCCACAGAATCTATAGTCTACTCTCTATGATTTAGTTGATGAAGCCCTGTTGGATCATCTCTCACTTCTCCTGAGTAAAGTCCATATCTTTGAAAACTAACTGTCCAGTTTTCTTTTTGTGTATTGAATCAACACCAGTTTGCTTGGTTCTGGTTTTTTTTCCAGTAAAATTACCTTTACTTATTAAAAAAAAGGATGTTTGAAAATTACCACTATGCTTAATTTTTGTTGTTTCAGGATAATATTGGTGTCTTAGTTGACCAAAATGGAAAGTTGATCCAAGAGGGCAGGGTTTGTTGGTCAGAGGCTCCTGC
This sequence comes from Solanum habrochaites, assembly GCA_027704765.1. Classification (NCBI taxonomy): domain Eukaryota; kingdom Viridiplantae; phylum Streptophyta; class Magnoliopsida; order Solanales; family Solanaceae; genus Solanum; species Solanum habrochaites. The sequence goes on along the minus strand of JAKWJA010001761.1, from coordinate 5,505 downwards.
AATTGTTGTTGTTCAGAAGCCCTATGCCATAGGTCTTTTACCGCGACATGTTGAGGTAGCTTTATTGTTTCATTTGCTTATCCGTACTTTTTGTTCATTATTAAGTGAATAACTTTAGATCTAAGTAATCTGAAATGATAATGCAGTTTGATGTTTTGGAAAATTGCAGATACGCTCTCTTCGTGTTCCTTATCCTTTGATTCAAACAGTTGTCCTTCGGAATGTTCGTCGTCTTGTTCGAAGCAACAATGCTGTCATTGTTGCTCTTGATAATTCTGTTTTTGGATTTTTCCCTGTTCCTCTCGGTGCACAGGTAATTGTCACTTCAGCAGGTTTAGTTTAATATTATGTTGAAACTATCTTGCTTATGCTTCTACTCCAGTATTGGAACTGTACCACATTTATGATGTATAACTGAACAACTCGTTTTGGAGGAACTGAGGTTTGTTATGACTAAGCTGAGAATGCCTTAGGCACACAAACGGATTGTCTAATTCTTGCAAAATAAATCAATAACGAATTGTCTAATTCTTGCAAAATAAATCAATATCACAAGTTGTAAGTAGTCATGATTAGTTTTGTTTATGAGACCTCTGCAATGCTTTCCGCTGGTCAACAACCAACTAAAGTGCTCTATACTTTCGTACATGCTTGACAGAGTTGTCTCAGACTCTCAGTCAATCGTTTTTTATTTTAACGGTTCACTTATCAAATGCCTTATGGGCTTTCTCTCTTTTACCCTAATACATGCAAGCCTCTTACTTTTTGTACCCACTTAAGATCAAGAGGTTCAGGAACAGAACCACAAAGGTTCCATTATTTTCTGAGTTTATTGAGAGCGTGATCCCAACTTATTAATATATAATATATGATGCAGATTGTACAACTAACAGCCTCTGGAAACTTTGAGGAGGCCTTGGCTTTGTGCAAATTGCTACCACCAGAAGATTCAAGTCTTAGATCTGCAAAGGAGCAATCAATTCATATAAGGTGACCCCTCCCCCAAACAAAAAAAAAATGGCAGTGGTATCTCATTTAGATATTTCTCAGCACCTTCTTGTTTGTGCTATTAATGAATTTTTTACTTTGGTCATGGTCCACCCCCCCATCCCACCCCTCTTTACCACTTCTTATGTGAACATTGTAAGTTCAATTGCAATAGTACCTCGCTTAAATCAAAGTTACGGTGTATACATTCTTACATTTAACACAAATCAAAGTTATGCTCTAATGAGGGAAATTGAATGCTAAATTGAACGGTCAAAGCATGCTGTGAAGTCCTAATGGTAAAGCTTCTAAATGGAAACATCTGTACTGGAGCATACACTAATCATCTGTTATTCCATTTTGGTCTGGCGTATTGTAATGGTATGTAGCATGGAACATGTTTGATTGTGTGTTACTTGGTTGTGTTAAAGGCATATTGATAGCGTGGAAGTTCAGAAGAAAGAGGTAGAGAAATAGAGCATGGGAAGCACATCTCTAGGATTATGTGGACCATATTGGAAAAAACAAAGGAGCACTTGAGGGAGTTGAAGAGTCTTTTGTACTCCCTCCGTCCCATATTAGTTGTCACACTTGTGCACGCCCCTTAAGAAATCATAATAAAAGGTGTATTTTTACTACCTTACCCTTGTCACTTTCCAATAAATTGCACTCTAATCAATATTGATTATTTTCAAGAACACTTGATATTGAGGGTAAAGTGGTATTAAAATAATTTATTCCATAATACACATGAGTGGTAAGACTGACAGTACTGGTTTGAGCAGGAAACTATCCCAGCTCAATTTTATAGCCAGTATTCCCTTTTTACTGGAAAAGCTGAAATTCGAAAAGAGACTCAAGGGTGTGGCCTAGTGGTCAAAGAAATAGGAAAAACCTTGGAGACTTGGATTCAAATTCAAGCAAAGACAAAAAAGTACTAAGTGATTTCTTCTCATCTAGCTAAACCTTGGTGGGCAGAATTGCCCAATACTTGTGTTGGTGGGAGATTTAAGGTAACATGAATTAGTCAAGGTGTGTACAAGCTAGTATGGAAACCATCCACCATTATGAAGAAAATAAATCAAATATGAACATTGACTGACAAGAAGTTTCTAGCTAGGACTTGCTTCTTATCCTTTTTAGTTTTCTTTTCATTTTTTGTAGTTTTAGTCATTATTTTTTCATTTTTTGTACTTTTAGTCATTAATTTTTCATTTTTTGTTAGTTTTGAGAAGAAAGAAAGAAGAAAGGAAGTGTTGAAACTAATATACATGAAGAATGATAACAAGTTTTTGATACAGATATGCACACTTCCTGTTTGAAAATGGGAGCTATGAAGAAGCAATGGAACATTTTCTGGCATCTCAAGTTGAACTCACTTATGTGCTTGCCTTATATCCATCCATTATTGTTCCAAAATCATCTTTCATACCTGAACCACAGAAATATGTGGAAGTTGGGGATGTACCGTATCTCTCCCGAGCTTCCTCTGGTCTGTCAGATGATCTGGATTCTACGCCTTCACATGTCTTAGAATCTGATGAAATGGATATAGAATCCAAAAAAATGAGTCACAACACTTTGATGGCTCTGATTAAGTATTTACAGAAGAGAAGATACAGTGTTGTTGAGAAAGCCACAACTGAGGGCACTGAAGAGGTCGTTTCAGATGCTGTCGGAGATAATTTCATTTCTTATGGAACGACCCGGTCCAAAAAACCAACCAAGGTAAACTTTGGGTTTTCATTTTATGCCTTCCACCGGAGGGAATTTTTTGTTGTTAAATAAGTTCCCATTTGAAGGTCAAAGTTCACATTAAACAGATCTCTTCTTGGTAAATGTGACTAGCAGTTTATTTCAGTATTTATAAGCAAAGCTTTCCAAAAGACTCCACAAGGGAAATTGTAATCAGTTGATTATTTTGTTTAACAAGCAGCACAAATTATATTGAGCTGTTTAACATGGACCTTTCTTTGCCATTCAAGTCTAAATACCTTTTTGGCTGTCTGTGTTTGATTTTCTTTTAGTTACCGAAACCTTATCAGAAAGAAAAGATTTAGTAAGTGCAAAATTTTCTGATGGATTATTCAAGTTATAGATCATTTATAGCCTTCTGGAAAATAGGTTTCATTTGTAGCTTCTGAAAGTCAAAATGTCAGGGAGGTAAGTGCTGATTCTGCTATAGAGAAAAGTACTGGCTTAGTTTAGTGGGTATACTAAGGAAGAAGCCATTTTTAAAGAAAAAAAAACAAATGAGCCTCAAAAAGCTGTTCGTAATGGGATGATTCTACCTAGCTGTATTACTTACCTAATTCACATCTAAAATGTTGCTCCGTTGATCCATTTAGGGCAGAATTCATGCTCCAATCACTTCCATCGCTAGGGATATGGCTGCAATTCTGGACACTGCACTTCTTCAAGCTCTTATATTAACTGGACAGTTCTCAGCAGCTACAGATTTTCTGAAAGCCCTCAACTACTGTGATGTGAAAATATGTGAGGAGTTCCTGCAAAAAAGAAGCCAGTATGCTTGTCTACTAGAACTTTATAGGAGCAATTCAATGCATCGTGAAGCACTTAAACTTCTCCATCAATTGGTAGAAGAGTCCAAGTCAGAGCAAACTCTTGTAGAGCTCTCATTGAAGTTCAAGCCTGATATGGTCATTGAATATCTCAAAGTATGCCTCTTTATCTACTTTTATCTTTTTCCTTTTAGGTTTTAATTTCTTGAGAGATGTGGAAGCTTGTAAAGTTTTTGGATCAGCTATATTGAAATTTGGAGTGCAGTATGAGCTACGGGTCTATGTCGAGGCAGATATCAAGCATAATCATGAACTACCAACTTGACCTTTGTGGAAAGGATTGTCAAGATTTGGGACTGATAATTTTAGGGTTCTATTTTATCCTTTAATTTTTTTTGGATCTTTTATACATGTGCATTTTCTGGAAATTCCTGGGTTTTCTTTCCTATTATATGCTGCATTTGTGCTCAGCACAAGGTATAGCAAATTTCTTACTGGATTATGGATTAAAGTCCGTCAATGCAGTTATTATATCATTTCATTGAATATACACCTGATTATATCTTTCTTCTTCTCGGCAGCCCCTTTGTGCAACTGACCCCATGCTTGTCCTGGAGTTCTCATTGCCTGTTCTTGAAAGCTGTCCTATGCAAACCATTGAGCTATTCTTGTCTGGTAATATTCCAGCGGACTTGGTGAATTCTTACTTAAAACAGCATGCTCCAAACATGCAGGCAACATATCTGGAACTCATGCTTGCCATGAATGAAAATAGCATCTCCGGGAATCTGCAGAATGAAATGGTATGGGCACTCGTTCATCTGTCTCTTTTTCTGAAGCTTCTCTCTTTCTTTCCCCACTGTACCTTCTATTGCAGAAAAGTTATGAAAGAAACACTACTGGTGAAGTGAGAAAGCTGAGGCTTTTAAGTTTCTCCTCTTTGATATGGGGAAAGAAGCTCACATTTTAACTAGTTTTAACTCAAAGCTGGGTTGAAGAGTGAGAAAACTGGGAAACAATTATCTTGTCTCCAGAACTGTTTATCAGGGGATAAACTTTTGTGCTTCAATTCCATGTTTCTGACATAAAATGTTGAGTGTGTCTGTGACTATGATAAATGCTCTTAGTAACTTGTGGCAGGTGCAAATTTATCTCTCAGAAGTGCTTGATTTGTATGCTGAACTTAGTTCCCAGCAAAAATGGGATGAAAAAACATGTTCTCCAACAAGGAAAAAGCTTTTGTCTGCTTTGGAGAGTATATCCGGGTATAATCCAGAGGTGTTGCTTAAGAGACTTCCACCAGATGCTCTGTATGAAGAACGTGCACTTCTGTTGGGGAAAATGAATCAACATGAACTTGCGCTATCTATTTATGTGCACAAGGTATTTTTCCTGCTTCAACTGCACTTTTTTAGGCTAGTCTTTTATCTAATGATTGGTCCTTTCGAGGGTCTTTTGAGGTATGGCGAAAATATGGACTGTGCAAGTTCTTCATCATAAGCATTATTACAGAATTGTATTGTGAACTTGGCAGTTGCTTATCAATTCACTCTTCCTTTAGTGAGTGTACCAGTTGGTCAGACACTATTACATAGTTTTATTAAATCATTGGATTTGGCATTTATCCTTTCTTTCTCTGTATGTTGTTGGGATAGTATGCATTCCCAAGTAGGGATATCGGTATGTCATCTTTTTTGTCATTAATACATGTCTAATTTTGTGAATATTGTTGGCAGGCATTGAAGTCTTTTCAGTTGTCTCTTCGTGTTGCATTTTACTGAAATGAATTGCTCTCTTTGATTTATAGCTTCATGTTCCTGAACTTGCACTGTCCTATTGTGATCGGGTGTATGAGTCAGGACTTCAACAACATTCCGCAAAATCTTATGGAAACATTTACCTGACTCTACTGCAAATCTATCTCAATCCCATGAAGACAACAAAAAATTTTGAGAAGAAAATTACTAATCTGGTATCATCTCAGAGCCCTGGATTC
>JAKWJA010001760.1:0-48068 GCA_027704765.1 Solanum habrochaites | reverse complement strand
TTGGTAGCAGGAGGCAATCCTCACAAGTTGCGCGAGGGCTGCGAATGTGCTGCTGGAACTGCCCTCTCCTTTCCGCCCGTTCATGACTGTCAGAAACTCGTTTCTGGGTGTACCAAAATTCTCAAAAGTTGAAGTGTTTTGCCGCCAACGAAAACCAACGTCACGATGATAAAAATCGTCGTGGATTTGACGGCAGCGTCCTGGCAGGTCCGTCACAATTTACAACGACAGCGAGTCATTTTCAATTCAGTACCCCATGTCAATATCTAAGTGTCATGGGACGACACCGTGAAATCCTCTACGTGGGGGCCGTCTTGCCTATTACTTTCCGTCGTTACAAATAACATCCGTCGTCCCCACAAGTTTTTCCAGAAATAAACTTTGTTGGCTCAAAACGACTAACATGTCGTTACAAATAGATACCAATTTACCCATCGTTCGTCCGCCGAACGATAAAGAAGAAAACAATGGAAAAAGGAGTACCTGAATCCTGTGACCAGATGGGGTATTTTTCTTGTATATCCGCCTCCTTCTCCCAAGTAGCCTCTTCAACCGTCCGAATTCTTCCATTGCACAGGTCTTGTTGGGATGCAATCTCGTCTTAGCCTCGGCTTGCGAACTTCTCGTATCTAAAATAAGCAACATGAGGTTTCCTCTTCATAAGTCAAGTTCTCATCCACAACAACTGAGTCCCAACGGATAATGTAGTTCCCATCTCCATGGATCTTTTTTCAACATGGACACATGAACTACCGGAGCACTCCGACAGCCATGGGTGCAGGCTAATTCGGATAAGCCACTATCCCCTATTCGCTTTCAGTACCTCAAAATGGTCCAATATGACCTTGGACTTAGCTTAACCCTCTTTTGCCAACCGCATCACCGCTTTCATGGTGAAACCTTTCAACAAGACCTGTTCACCTTCCTGAACTCCAAGTCTCTAATCCTTCCCGGTCTGGGCATACGCCTTTTTGTCTACTTTGTCGCCGCTATAAGCTTTTCTTGCAATGCCCTTCACCTTTTCAACGATTCTCCTTCTGTACTCCCGAGGCTCCCTTGCCTCTCAAGAGATCGGTGACCAGGGGAGCCGGACAATCGCAGAGCCGGCGGTCCCGGGCGCCCTGCACGGCTTGTGTGACCCGCCTCCTGTCACTGCCGGCCGGGGCAGCGTTCGCAGGGCACAGGGGGGGGGGGGGCGGAGAGGACCGAACCACCCGCCCCCCACCTTGTCTTAAACCCACCTCTAATTCAAATCAAACCAACCAATGGGAGAATCTACACCTCCTCCCATACATGCTCAATGGAGCCATATCCAAATACGAGTGATAGCTATTATTGTAACGGAAAACTCTGCCAAAGGTAAGAAGCTATCACCCATGGCCACCAAACTCATCACCGCTGCGCGAAGCATATCCTCCACCTTGAATCTCCGCCCTTCAACCTCAGACTGACCGATCGGTCTGAGGATGAAGACGCGTGTCCAAAGGTCAACCTAGTACCCCATTCTTACACTACAATGTTTTCCAAAACTTATAAGTAACATCGTACCTCTACTTCTAGATATGATGGATAGTGGAAACCCATGCAATCGAACGATTTCTGATGTAGATTTTGGCTAACTTCTCTGCATGTAAGTCACCTTAACCGGAATGAAATTAGCAAATTAGTTAATCTGTCCACAATCAAATCACCCAAATATGGAGTGCGCACTTGCCCAATGTCTTTGTAGACAACCACAACGTCCATTGTAATTCTCTCCCACTTCCTTCGGGAATGGGCATTCTTTGAAGTTGTTGCCTCCGGCCTTTGGTGTTCATGATTTCACTTGTTGACAGTTTGGACACTGCTTAGCCATATAAGTCACAATATTGCTGCTTCATCTACTCCACCAAAGTGTTTGTTTTAGGTTCGTACATCTTGGTTGCACCCGGATGTATAGAATAGCTTAACTATGACTTCTGTCTCTTCTGCAGAATAGTGTTGATCATATCATCAATGCGTGGGTAACCCATACCCTCCCTTATCCTCAACCCACCTTCCTGTCGATTGTTGCTCTCTTTAGCCTCTCCTCGTCAACACTTTATCATCTCGGATTTTCGCCTTAGTTTCTTCATCAATCAACCTTTTTGTTCCCTTAATCTTGTCAAGAAAAAAGAATCTTTACTCCACACTAGCCAACCAATCCTCTCCTTTCTTTATTTCCAACCTCATCAAGTCGTTTAGCCAAGTCTGACCTCTCTAGCCAAGACCGTCTAAAGGTTGCAATTAGCTAGACTTGGGGTCCCATGCTCTTTCCCGCCTTTCCTACTCAAGGCATCTGCCCACAAACATTCGGCTCCCGCTGATACAAAATAGTGGAGGTCGTAGTCCTTCAATGTTTCCATCGCATCTCCCTCTGTCTCAAATTCAAACTCTCTGAGTAAGACATACTGTAGACTAACGTGATCCGTATAACCCTCACATCTTAACCCATATAGATAAGTGGTCTCCATTGCTTCAATGCAAACACTAACCCACCCGACCGCGGCCAGATTCCAAGTCATAGTTGATAGTTTACTTTCATTAGCACTTTAATTGTTCTTGAGGCATAAGCAATCCACTTCTTCTCCTTGCATTAGTACTGCCCCCCAAACCCGAATAGGATCCATCACAATACACAATGAGTTTCTTAAGTTCTTACCCTCTACCGCAAGGTTAGGATAGGTGGCGGTAGTCACAGAGTCTGTTGAGCTTCTGAAAGCTTTCCTCACAACTCATCGAACCATACAATGGAACATTTTCTTATCAAGTCGTCGTTGGGAGACAATAGAAGAGCATCCCTTGACAAAGCGGCGGTGTAGCTAGCTAACCCAACAAAGCTGCCTTATTTCTGACACATTAGTCTGTCTATACCCAATCTCATCTACTTCCGATCTGTAGACGGTCCACCATCACTCCAGCCTTCGAAATAGAAACCACGTGCCCAAGAAAGGACACTTGGCATCTATGGCCAAAACTCACACTTGTAGAGACGTGGCGTAAGCTTTTTTCTCCCTCACATTTCCAACATACACCAATTCTCAAATCTCCTCATGTTCCTTCTTCTCCTTAGAGTATATCAGTATATCATCTATACATACGATTCACAAATAGATCAAATATTGCTTTAAAAATCCGGTTCATCAAACTTCATGAACGAGCAGGGGCATTCGTAAGACCAAAATACATCACTAAATGTAATGCCCATACCTGGTTCTAAAGCAGTCTTTGGCACATCCAGTTGCTCTGTATTTTCAATTGATTGATAACCGGATCTCAAGTCAAATCTTAGAGGAAGACACAAGGCACTGTAACTGATCGAAACAGTCATCACATCAGCGAGGAAGAAGGATACTTGGTTTTCTTTATAGTCAGCCCACTGTGTTCAACTGCCGGTAGTCCTATACCATCCGAAAACTCCCAATCTTTCTTCTTTACAAACAAACCGGAGCACCCCAAGGAGATGCACTTGGTCAATTGAGCCGCTTGCTCAACACCTCTTGAAAGTTGAGCCTTTAACTCCTTAACTCATCGCGGGAGCCATTCTATTAATACGGGGGTTAAGAAATGGGGCGTGTGCCCGGGTCAAGATGCATACAAGTCAATATCCCCTTCTGGGGGCATACCCGGAAGAGTCTGCAGGGAATAACATAAGAAACTCACGGCCAACCGAAACCGACTCAATCGGAAGGTTACTTGGGTTAGTGTCGTCCCTTGAATGTGCCAAATAAGCTAAACACGCCTTTACTAACCATTTTCTTAGCAACGAAGGAATGGAGATAACGCACCGGATTTGGAAGTGTCGCACCCTCCACACTAACGGATTCGGCCTCCAGGCTTGGCCAATGTCACAGTTTAGCATTACATCCAAGATCGCAAAATTTGGAGAAAGCCAAGTACCCATATCTCAACACCATTCTATTCGAGATCTACATAATTCCCACAAGTCACCACAAACCTTTCGGGTACACATATCGCAGTTGTAAGAGTCGGAGACGGCGGGGTCCGGCGGCTAGGTTGGTCGACGGTGCTCGATTTCATGTGGAGAGGGTGTGTGGTTATGGTCTTCCAGTGGCGTAAGGGCGGGCAGGAGTGTTGGTATATGCGGTTGTGTAGTAGTGGTGGTTATTGTAGGTGTGGGGGCGTGGTGGAGGGGCAGGTGTAGAGGTGTTTGGGAAGAGGTGGGATGGAGTTGCTGTGTGAAATGTTGGGCGGGTTAGTGGAACGTTTGTGGGGAGGGGCATCTTGTATGTCGGCGTTCCTTTTCAACTACCACAGACTCACCCACGTGTAGAAACACGAATCGGCATGTCAAGTAATTCACAATGCATTTTAGACGCAATTAGCAAATGAGGAAGATAACTATGAAAACGTGGAGCCAGGGTCAAATATACGAGCATGCAATCACAAAACCAAAAAGATTACCTTGATAACAGCATCGACGGCGTCCGCTTCAAATCTCCCCGGAAAGCGTAACAATGGGCCCTACTTTTGTCTGTCCATTGCCCCTACCATGTTGCGTAGTAGTTGGCTCCATTGTTGCCATCACACCTCTGCCGTTGTGATGACCCCATTACCTCACCTCGACCACCACGTACTCCAGAAAAGCGGCCTCTACCATGCCACCTCTCCCACCTCTAGCTAGTGGGGTCTTGTAACACTCTGTGTTTGGAACAATACCTCTGATGTGTCCACCCTCCCCACATCCATACCACTCTCGGGGTCATGCTAGGTCTCCTCGGAGTAGTGTTGACCGTTCTGATGGGACCCCCAACTACGTCTGTAGTGAAACTGAATTGGTCGACTTGAGTAACCTCCGGAGCTCTGTCCTCTAGAGTGAGAACCATTAAACTCTCCTCCCTTCGAAACCTTTTCGATGTCATGTCGTGTAGTCGTCTGGCTTCCCTCCTTCACCATCTATCACAAAGTCTACCACCGTCTTGAAGGATGTTGCCGTAGCCGCTACTGTAAGCTGAAATCCGCAACTCTGACCTCAACCCCTCACAAAACGGCAATCCGTCTTGTGGACTGAAACAAAGTTGGTGGCGTATCTGGATAGTGCGCGAATTAGCCTCATAGCGTTAACTGTCTCGCTCCTTGCTCTAGACTCAAGAACTCGTCCTCTTTTCTATCTTTCAAGTCCTTGGGATATACTTCTCCCTAAACAGGTAGAGAATGATCCCAGTCATAGGTGGTGCCTCTGTGGTTGACACTCAACATGTGACCGGCCACCACGTTTTGGCGTTCCTTGAAACTGATAGCTCACAGAACTCAACGCCAAACCTTCTTACTACTATCCCATCTTGTGTAGTAGCTCATGACATCAACCAGAAAATCCGTAGGCATCCTCTGATTCTGCTCCCTTAAAGACTGGAGGTTTCAATTTCAAGAACTTACTGAAAAGTTTCATTGCTGATCATTCTCATAATAGGCCCGTAGTCAGACTGAAATGTCTATTCCCAATGATGCACTCCATGCGGGGAGCCATAGTAGCGCGCATGTCGTCCTCTGAAACGCGGGAGGTGTTGGTGCAGAAAACCACTGGAGGTGCCTGACCCTGATATAACCCACTAAGATAAGCAAGTACCTGGTTGATCATCTCTGGGTAGGTTGGGGTGGCATTTCCTATTCTTCCCTTGTTCATTTCTCCCCTTCCTCCCCCTCTCTATCCCCTACCTCGACTCGGTGGAGGATCACCGCCCTAGTACAGATGTGGCTAGGTTGTGTCCTCTTCCTCTAGAGGACGTCCTCCCACGACCTCTCCACGGCGCCTCTTGCCTGTCTCTTCTTGTCCGAGCTACAGGCCCAGTGCTGCTCCGTCTTTCTTGTCTTTCCGTTGTTGTTTCTGGTGCGGTCGTTGCTCTAGTTCTAACCATCTGCGAAATAGAGTGAAGACGATCAGATAACCATTCGTATCGCCCAGATACAATTGGAACTCAAGTAGTAGCACGAAGAAGAATGAAAGAGTGAAATTTTCCTAAGTCTTATAGCCTCTCAAGAAAAGTAAAGGCGTCCCCTACCGTTCCTTAAGACTCTACTAACCTGTTCTTGTGTGATGAGACAAACGAACCTAATGCTCTGATACCAAGTTTTGTCACGACCCAAAACCGAGACGCGACTGGCACCCAGAAATACTAAATCTAAGAATATCTAGGAAACTAAATAATAAACAGCTAGTCATGCCGGAACTTCAAGCATCACAGACATGAAGAAGAAGATCCAGTCCAAGCTAGAAACGTAGCTCACCCTGAGATCCGACGTGATGAAGACTGATGCTAGATTGCGGTTGAGTTGAAGACGATGGTACGTTTGTACACTCCACAAATACAAGAAAAACAATACAAGTAGGGATTAGTACAAACAACGAGTACCTGAGTAGGTATCATCGGCCAACTCAAATATAATGCAAATATATTTCAATAATATCATAAAATCAACTAATATTCTTAAGAGGTGATAGCAACAAGTATACAAATCATTTATAACATAACCAACCACATCCATGAGGACTCAGGCCTCCACAACCATACTCTTTGGGAAACATGTTCTTTGGATGTGAGTATTATTAACATATTTCAACATTCATTATCTTTATCCCTCTCGTGTCGGTACGTGACACTCCGCTCATTACTACTATCCTCGTGGTCGGAACGTGACACCCGATCCATATACTATCCTGGTGTCGGAACGTGACACTCCGATCTATACTATCCTGATGCCGAACGTGACACCCGATCCATATACTATCCTGGTGTCGAATGTGACACTCCGATCCTCATCATACTATCCTGGTGTCGGAACGTGAACCACGATCCATATTCTATCCTGGTGTCGGAACGTGACACCCGATCCCCTCTATTACTATCCTGGTGTCGGAACGTGACACCTGATCCTCTATCTCATTACGTTAGTTCATCAAGCCTTCTTTTTACCAAGGCATCATCATTAACAAAGTATATTTAGATTTAAGATTCAACAGCCTCATCATGCTAGTTTCATCACAATTATATATACCACATCATGCATACACACAACTAAGCATATAGAAGGGTTTACAATACTACCCAATACATATCATTCGCTTAAGAGTTTACTATGAATGCAATACCATAACCTAAACCCCCCTCCAACGAAGAAATCGCGATCAACAAGCTACTCCCAAGTGTATCTCTTTTAACTCTACCACCAAGTAATTGAATTATTAACATTTAAACCACTAACTTTATAATTATCAAGCAGGAATATCTTCGAAACGCCCCTTAAATATTTAACGGAAATCCGACCCAGTCAGGGTCACATGCCTGTGACGGCCTGTCGTGCCCGCGATTTTCCGTCCTGCTGCTTTCCGTCACAAAGTTCAGAGACTCCATTCATTAAAGGGTCTGTGACGGCCCGTCATGTCTACGACGGTCCGTCCTGCCATTTCGTCGCGAAGTCCATAGAGTCGATCTCAGTACCCAATTTTCTAAATTCTAAGTGTTTTGGAAGGAGACCCCCTCGACGATCTGTCGTGCCTATGACGGTCCGTCGTGGGATCCGTCGACTCAGCGAGTTTTTCCAGAAATAAAATCTGCTGCTCAAAACGACTAAAAAGGTTGTTACAATAGATACCAATTTACCCATCTGTCACGACCCAAAACCGAGACGCGACTGGCACCCACATTTACCCTCCTATGTGAGCGAACCAACCCATCTAAACTTTAACATTTCAAGATATATCAATAGAAATTAATGCGGAAGACTTAATCATTATAAAACAATTCAATACTATTATTATTATCCCCAAATCTCTAAGTCATCATCACACGAACATCTATCTCAAATTACTTAACTAGGATGATCTAAGAACAAAATACTAAAAAAGCTAAGCAGTCCCATGCCGGAAGTTCAAGGCATCAAGACTTGAAGAAGAAGAAAGACCCAGTCCAACTAACGCATTAGCTCACCCGAATTTCCGATGAAAGTGAAGACTGGCTAGATCTGCTGTTGAGTTGAAGTTACAGAACTTTTTGCGCATTACACAAATACAAAGAGGAAAACATAAAAGTAGGGGGTCAGTACAACCACACTACTGAGTAGATATCATCGGCCAACTCAAAATAGGGACAGTATAATATCAATAATAATGTAATCAACTACAATACTCAACATGTAGCAATAAACACATGAATTCTCAATAACTACAACCGACGTTCACACATGAGGACTCAGCCTCAATACCATACTCTTTTGGGAATTAAGTTCATTAGATTGAGTTATTCATTATCTTTCAAGATTCATTATCTTTCTTCCTCTTGTGTCGGTAGCTGACACTCCGATCCTCTATTTCATCACGGTGCGCGGAACGTGGCACTCACGATCCTCATTCTAATCTATCCTGGTACCGACATGCACCCGATCCATTTATCTATCTGGTGTCGAACGTGACACTCCGATCCTCATATTCTATCCTGGTACCGGGAACTGGCAACCCGATCCATTCTATCCTGTTGTCGGAATCGTGACACTCCGATCCTCATATTCTATACCTGGTACGGAACTGTGGACCCGATCCTATTCGTCCTGGTGTCAACGTACCTTCCCGCTCTCCTTTCTATTCTATCCTGGTACCAGAACGTGGCACCGCTATCCCCTAATTCATCAAGCCTTCTTTTACACTAAGGCATCATCATTTCACTTTATATAATTTATCAACCTTCTTTCATACTAAGGCATCATCATCTCATTATATAAATATATCAAGTGAATTAGGGTTCTTTCAAGATTTGGGATTCAATATCTTCATTGCTTTGTTAATCATCACATTTCTATAATCATATCATGCACAGCATACAACTTAAGCACATAGCAGGGGTTTAATATTATCAACACATAATATTCACTATTAAGAGTTCACTATACGAATATCGTAACACTAAACCATAACCTACCTCCACCGAAGAATTGATCAACAAGCTATCTTCTCAAAATCCTTGCTATCCTCTTCGTTCTGCTTACTCTCTTACTCGCTCTCTACTCGTTTCTGTTTCTCCTCTCTTCTTTTCTTTTCTTTTGTTTGTTTTTATCAAAACCCTCTTCTTTTTACCCTAATTAAAAGTATATTAAGTGTAAAGGAGGACAAATAAAACCCACTAATTAACTTAAGGTTACCTCTTTAAACCCCCAGTAATTAGACCTATTAAATTAACCCTCAATCTTTATAATTAAGGAAAGATAGTCCAAAACGACCCCAAAACGTGTAAGGAATCCTATTTTGTGCCTGGGGCTGGCATCACTTGTACGGGCCGTCGTGCTGTGCCGGTCCTGTCACACAGGTCGTCGCAGCTCCCTCGAACTCACACGTAGCCTGTGACGGCCCGTTCACAGATGTGACGGTCCGTCCTGTTCCTCCGTCAGGACGGTCAAACTCGTTTCTTGTACCAAATTCTCAAAAGTTGAAGTGTTTGCAATGAAAACTCACGACGGTTCGTCATGGATGTGACGGCACGTTCCTCAGGTCCGTCACATTTACAGCGAGTCGATTTTTCAGTACCCAATTTCAAAATTCTAAGTGTCATGGACACACCCTGTTATATATCAATGGGGGTAAATTTTATTATTATATTCATTATTCTCATGTATCTTGATTTACATTCCGTGTACCAATTGGGTAAATTATTTATTATTATATTCATTAAAAAAAAAAAAAGTGTCATGGACGACCCCTCCTCGACGGGCCGTCGTGACTATGACGGTCCTCGTTCTTCAATCCGTCGTCCCAGCCAGTTTTTCCAGAATAAATCTGTTGCTCAAAAACGACTAAAACGTCGTTACACCATCGTTCGTCCTCGAACGATCATAAGAAGAAACACAGGCAAAAGGGAGTACCTGATTTGTAAGCAGGTGTGGGTATCTTTCTTGCATATCAGCCTTGTAATCCCAATGTCTTCTTCAACACTGGTCGATTCTTCCATTGAAACTTTGATGGATTCAATCTCCCTTGATTTCAACTTGCGAATTCTCTATCTAAATGCAACAGGCTCCTTCTCTCATAAGTTCAAAATTTCATCAAGCAGAACTGAATCCCAACGAATGATGTAGTTTTCCATCCCCATGGTATCTTTTCAACATAGACACATGAAATACTGGGTGCACTCCGGAGATTCCTGGAGGCAAGGCTAATTCCTACGCTACCTCCCCCCCGCGCTTCAGAACTTCAAATGGACCAATATCCTGGACTATCTTACCTTTTTTAACCAACCGCATCACACCCTTCATGGTGAAACCTTCGCAAGACTTGCTCACCCTCCATAAACCAAGTCCCTAACCTCGAATGCATCAACCAACCAATGGGAGACCTACATGCTCATGCCATACAATTCTTCCGAAAGGAGCCATATCAATTTTGAGTGATAGCTATTATTGTATGAAAACTCCGCTAAGGTATGAGTTACTCCAATGACCACCGAATTCTATCACGCATGCACGAACATATCGTCCAAACCTGAATCGTTTCGCTCAACTGTCCATCGGTCTGAGGTTGAAATGCAGTACTAAGTCCAACCTAGTACCTAATTCCGCATGCAATGTTCTCCAAAACATAGAATAAACTGCGTACCTCTATCTGTATGATGTACAGTGGAACTCCTGCAATCGAACAATCTCTGAGTATAAGTTTGTTACTAACTTCCTGCGGTATAAGTCACTTTGACCGAATGAAGTGAGCAGCTTAGTTAATCTGTCCACAATTCCCAAATAGATCAAACTGGCCAATGTCTTTGAAAGACCAACCACGAAGTCCATTGCAATTCTCTCCCACTTCCATTCAGGAATGGGAATTCTCTGAAGTGTTCCTCCCGGCCTCTGGTATTCATACTTTACTTGCAACATTTTGGACATTTGGCAACAAATCAATCAATGTCGCTCTTCATTCTATTCCACCAAAAGTGTTGCTTTAGGTCACGGTACATCTTAGTTGTACCAGGATGTGTGAATATCCGGAACTATTAGCCTATGTAAGATAGTGTGTGGATAAAATCATCAACAGGGCACACAAACCTTCCCTAATCTCAAAACACCTTCCTCATCCATTATCGCTTCTTTAGCCTCTCCTCGCAACACCATATCCCGAATTCGGCTTAGTTTCTCATCATCAAACTGTTTTCCCTTGATCTGGTAAAGAAAAAAAGATCTCCCCTCCACACTGGCCAACAATCCTCTCCTTCTCATTTAACTTCTAACCTCATAAAGTCATTAGCCAGAGTCCTGAACCTCTCTACCGAACCTGGCGTCTAGAAACTTGTAATGTCAAACTAATCCATGCTCCCTACTTTTCTACTAGTTGTCTGCCACAACATTAGACTTCTGTGATACAAGATGGTACATCATAGACCTTCAGTATTGTCCGATCCACCCTCCTCTTCCAAACCCCAAACATTCTGAGTAAAAGACATACTGTAGGCTACGATGATCGCGTTACACTTCACACTAACCCCAGATAATAAATGTCTCCTTTGTCTTTCAGAAAACACGACTCCGACCCTTCTTCTAACTCATCATGGGTCGTATATTACTTTTCCATTCCACCTTTAATTTGACTCGAAGCATAAGCGTTCACATTCTTCTCTTGCATTGCACTGCACACCCAAACAGAATATGATGCATCACACACTAAACAATGAAGTTTTTTCACCACCCATCTACTTCTACTGGCAATTTAATGATAGGTGCCAGTAGTCGAGTCCGTGAATTTCTGAAAACTTCCTCACATTCATCCTACCATGACCAATGCACGTTTCTGCTTAGTCACGTTCGTCAGTTGTGGGGCATATAAGAGGAATCCCTGGACAAATTGACTGTAGTAGCTGGTCTAACCCAACAAAGCCCTTGATTTCTGACCATTAGTATTATTCTTACCCATTTCTCAACTGTTTACAATCTTATAAGATCCACCATAATCCATCCTTATAACCCACTTTCGGCCTCAAGAAGGAACTTGAATCTAGCCAAAACTCACACTTGAGACTTGCAAATAAGCCTTTTCTCCCTTAATACTTCCAACACGATTCTCAAATTCTCCTCATGTGTCCTTCTTACTCATTGGAGTATATTATTATATCTTAATAATACCTATCACCAGAGAGCCATAATATAGTCTAAAATCCCGTTCATCAAGCTCATGAAAGCAGCATGGCAGTCGTATGACCAAAAGATCATTTACTACGAACTCATAATCTGAATGGCCCTACCTTGTCGAAAGCATCTTGTTCACATCCGTTGCACCCGTATTTTCAAAATTGATCAATAACCAGATCTCAAATCATTTTTTAGAAGGCACAAGCACCTGTAACTGGCTCGAGACAACGCATCATCCATGCGGGGAAGAGGGTACTTGTTCTTAACAGTTAACTTTGTTCAATTGGTCCGGTAGTCTATGCACATTCCGACAAACGTCCCATCCTTCTTCTTCACCAAATACACCGGGAGCACCCCCAAGGGGATGCACTTGGTCTAATGAAACCTTTAACTTTAACCAATCTTGAATGTTGGGACTTTACTCCCTTAATTCTCTGCGTAGCCAGTCTATAAGAGGGATGGAAATGGGGCGAGTACCCTGCTCCATATCATGCAAAAGTCAATAATCTTCTATTCTATCCGTGGCATACCAGGAATGGTCCTGTAGAAACACGTCCATAAACTCACTACTAACGGAAAACCGGACTCAATTGAAGTACTTGGGTAGTTATCCCCGGAGGTGTGCCGAATAAATCTAATCATCCCTTACTAACCATTCTCTTAAGCACAACAAGAAAGGAGATGATACGAACTGGAGTGTAAGAAGTGTAAGTTCAAACCTCCCACACTAACGGATCTGTTCCCAGTCTTGGCCAACGGTACAAGTTTTAACAATTACAATCTAAGATTGCAAACTTTGGAGAAATCCAGTCATACCCCAGAATTACAATCCGAAATCAACCATCGTCTAAGATAAAACCAAATCTACATGAGTATTTCTCCCCATGAAATGTTTACAACAAGACAAGACCTATACAAAACCTTTTCAACTATCACATAACTCACCCCACCGTAGTAGAAACACGACCCCAGGCATGTCAAGCAATTCACAATGTAAATTAGATCGGTAGGCAATTGAGGAAGATACTATGAAATGTGGAGCCAGGATCAATAATCCAGAAAGCCATTCAATCACAAACCAAAGATTACATGCGTAACCACTATGTCTCCGCTTCCGACCGCCTAGGGAAGCGTAACCAGTGGGCCCCTATCACCTGTCTCTGCCATTGCCTCTTAACCATGTTGCTTGTAGTAGTTTCCCATTTGCCCGTCACCGCTGGCCGCGTTTATTGGTGACCACCTTACTCCGGCCACCACGTCCTCCATAATGGCTGCCTCTCCCATGAGACCCACCTCTACCTCTGACTATTGAGGTCTGTAACTGTTTTTTTGGAACAATACCTCCTCTTGATGTGCCGTCTCCCCACATCCATAACACTCTCTAGATCAAGCATGGTTCTATGAGAATGACGAGTCTGGGGATAACCTCCAAAACCGAGAATAGTGTTGACCGGTCTGCTGTGGACCCCCCAACTACATTCTGCAGTGAGGACTGAAGTAGGTCGGGGCCCCGGTAACCAGTCCTAACCCTGCCCTCTGGGGTAAGAACCTTAAAACAACTCACTTCCCTTACGAAACCTTCTAGATTTCGATGCCATGGTGAAGTCATTAGATTCACGCGTCCCTCGCACCTCTATCACGAATTCTAACCACCACCTCTTGAAAGGATTTTCGCTGAAGACGCTACCTGTAGAGGCTGAAATCCCAAATCTGACCATCAACCCCGGTCACAAAACGCAAATCCAGTCATTGTGGACTGAAACACAGCTGGGTGGCATATCTGTATCTGCACTGACTTAGCCCATCGTAGTCAAGGACCTCTTGCCTGCGCTATGGCTCAAGAAATTCATCGCTCCCTTCCCAAGGTCCCGGGGATTACCTTGCTCCATAAATAAGCTAAGAATGACGCTCAGTCATATGTGTGCGTACGGGGTTGACACTCGAACCCATGTGGACGCCACCACATTTTTGGCATTTCCTTGACTGATAGGTTACAAACTCAACGCCATCAATCATTCCACCTTCCGCATTTTTATGTAGTAATCATGACAATCAACCAGAAAAATCGTAGGCATGCCGTCAGATTCAAAGCACCCTTGAAGACTGGAGTTTCAATTTCAAAGAACTTACTGAAAAGTTCATGCTTGATCACTTGTCTTATAGGCCCTGTAGTCCAAACGGAGGAAACGTGCCTAGTTTCCATGTAGGCCATCTATGCGGTTGAGCCTCTCATGCGGCCTGTCGTACTTCCGAACCCTGAGGTGCTGGTGCAGAAACCTGGGAGGTGTCTTGATTATCAGATACCCCGCTAGAGATAAGCAAGAACCTGATTAATCATCCTCTGGGCAGTTGGGTTGGTAATTCTCATTCTACACTTGATCCACTTTCCCCTTCCTCAACCTCTCTTACTACTTATTTCCTCAGTCGGTGGGAGAAGCTACCGCAGTAACCCCAGATTGGAAGGTGCTTTGTACTCTCCCTCTAGAGACGTCCTCTCCTCCCACGACTCTACCACGACGGCCCCTTGCGCACGCTTTCCTCTTTTCGAGCTACAGCCCAAGTGGCTGGATCAGACGCATCTCCCAATCTCATCTTGTCTTGCCGGTTCTGGTGTTGGCGTAGTTTTGTTGCTCTAGTTCTCACCAACCATCTGCAAAATAGAGTGAAGATGGTCAGATACCAATTTGTATTACCTAGATTACCATTGGATCCAAGTAATACACAAAGAAAGAAAAGAATGGAATTTTTCCTAAAGTCCTATAGCCGTTCAAGAAAGTAAAGGCTCCCCCTACCGTTCCTTAAGACTCTACTAACTCTCTTGTGTGATTAGACCACAACCTAATGCTCTGATACCAAGTTTGTCACGACCCAAAACGTCGCGAGTGGAACCCACAACTTATCTATCCTACTATGTGAGCGAACCAACCAATCTAAACCCCAACAGTTCAACGCATAAAAACTAATCATCATGCGGAAACTTAAACCAACCTCATTGATGCAATCAATTAATACTTCTAAAAATTAATACTTATCATCCCCAAAATCTGGAAGTCATCACCACAAGAACATCTATCCTCAAAATACTAATCTAAGAAATCTAGGAAACTAAAATAATAAACAACTAGTCCTTCCTTAACTTCAGGCAAATCAAGACATAACAATAAGATCCTTCCAAGCTAGAAACGTTAGCCACCCTGAGACTCCGACGTGATGAAGACTGACTTAGAGTTGCGGTTGATTTTAAGGACGATGGGTACGTTTTGCTGCCTCCACAAATAACAAGAAAAATAATTACAATTAGGTGTCAGATAAAAAAACAACGAGTAACTGAGTAGGTATCATCGGCCAACTCAAAATAGCAAGCAATATATTTCAGATAATATCATAAATCAACTACTTCTTCAGGTGATAGCACCAATAATAAAAATCATTTATAACATCACCAACCACATCCATGAGGACTCAGGCCTCCACACCATACTCGTTTGGGAAACATGTTCTTTGGATTGAGTATATTAACATCTTTCAGATTCATTATCTTTATCCTCTCCGTGTCGTTACGTGAACTCTGCTCCACTACTACTCTCCTGGTGTCGGAACGTGACCACCCTATCCATAGACTATCCTGGTGGTCGGAACGTGACACTTACTCCGATCATATACTATCCTGGTTGCCAGAACGTGACACCCCGGATCCATAATAACTATCCTGGTGTCGACGTGACCACCCGATCCTTATTCATACTATCCTGGTGTCGGAACGTGATAATACCCGATTCCATATTCTATCCTGGTGCCGTAACTTGACACCCTATCCTCTATTTACTATCCTGGTGTCAGAACGTGACCCCAGCCTCTAATCTCATTACTTTATTTCATCAAGCCTTCTTTTATACCCAAGGCATCATCATTAACAAAGTAAGATTTAGGATTTACGATCAAAGCCTCATCATGCTAGTTTCAATCCATCACAATTATATATAAACACATCATGCATCCGACACAAATAACAATAGAAGGGTTTACAATAGCTACCCATAATATCCTTCAGCTATTAAGAGAGTTTACTATGAAATAGCATAAAGCAATACCTACCTCCACTCCACCGAAAAATCGCGATCAACAAGCGATCTATCTTCCCAAAGCGCGTTCTTTCTCTTCTCTCTCTCCCTCGAGGGGCGTTTCTCCTCTTTTTGTGTCTTTTTATTTTTTCTTTTCAAACCCCCTTTTTCTTTTATCCTAATGAGGCAATAATTAATATAAAAGATGATAAAATAAATACCACTACTTGTTTCAAGGTTATCTCTTTTAACCCCCATACTTGAATTATTAACATTAAACCATAACTTTATAATTGTAAGCAGTGAAGATTCCCAAGCCCCTTAAAATATTTCACAGTATCCGACCCTATTCAGGGTCCGCAGCCTGTGACGGCTTGTCGTGCCTCACGTCCCGTTCGGCAGCTTCCGTCACAAAGTTTCGAGACTCTTCCATTCATTAGAAAGTCGTGACGCCCATCATGGGTCTGCGACGGTCCCTCCCTGCCATTTCATCGAGGAAGGTCCATAGATTCGATCGTCCGTAACCCCAATTTTCCTAAATAAGATTTGGTTTTGGAAGGAGACCCCCTCTGATCGTCCGTCGTGTCTATGACGGTCCGCGTTGGAGCCGTCGACTCAACCGCGAAGTTTTTTCCAGAAATAAAAAATTTGCTAGCTCAAAACGACTAAACAGTGTCGTTAAATTCATTTAAAGAACTTGACATCTTTCTAAGGTAATATTTTATGTTTAATTATTGAAACATCAAATTCACCAACAATCACACTAACTTATATGAAGAAGTAACATCTTTCTAACTATAATTAGTTTGATTTTAACTTATTAAAACACTATAACTTCACCAAACTAATCACATTTACTTATTTAAAGAACTTAACATCTGTCCTACAATTCTATTAGTTAGTTTTACGGCAATTCACCACTATACTCACGAATAAATCATATTATCCTATATAAAGGATTTAAAAACTTTCCAAGTCCTAATTAGTATGAGTTTAAACTTATTCCACACAATATTCACCAACTAAATCCATAATTAATTTATTTAAATAATTTTCAACTTTCCTAAGTCTAATTCTAGATGTTTAACTTAATTGCCAACTCTAATTCACACCAACTAAATCACATTAACTTAGTTGAAAAGGTACACACTCCATCGTTCTAGTCTAATTAATGGATTGGACTTAGCAAACATTATATTCACTAACTAATCACATTAAACTCATTTAATAATTTGAACACCTTTCTAAGTCTAATGTATATTATTTTAATTATTCAAACACGCTATATTCGCACTAAATCATATTGTAGTCTCTTGGGGGAGAACTTAACATCTTTCTAAGTCTAATTAGTTTAGTTTTAACAACTTAATTCTCCACGATATTCACCCCTAAATCGAAATTAATCCATTGAGCCTAAAGAATATATAAATTTTTCCAAGTTTAATTTGTTTACTTTTATAAATCCAACACTAGAATTGACCACTAATCACATTAACCTTATTTACCGGGAAAAAATTAACAAATTTGCCAAAGTCTAATTAGTTTAGGATTTCAGACGAAGCAAAGAGATGAGTCGAACACATTTAACCAACTGTCACGACCCAAATGATTCGTGAGTGTCACGCACACTTACCGTCCTTAGGTTGGCCGCACCAACACATAAACCCCAACGGATATACCAATAGTTCACATACTAGTGAACATAAATAATGCGACTCCAAAACAACCAACCAAGTTAAAATAATTTTCTAAATTTTAATAACTTATAAATCCCAAAATCTAACTCCACTACTAATTCCTAAGAACTATCGAATACACTAAATAAAAGAATAACTGGTAGTGCCCAAGTATAGGGGACATCATGTCATGACATGAGAGAATCCAACAAGAGCATTGTAGACGTGGATAGCTCACCCCTGTAACTTGATAGCGAGAGCTGGCTAGAGCTGAGGGAAAGTCAGAAGTCATGGTACAGAAATCGCGAATGCATTTCATAAACTGGAAAACACGCAGAAAGAAAAAAGTAGTCGCTTAGTATGAGGCCAACATTACTGGTAAGTATCATCTGTTCCAATCCCCAAATAGTAGCTAACTATACTAAGCATAATAGTATGAACCAACTATAAGAGGCGGCTTACCATGTGATAGCAACAAGCACATGGAACAAGTTTCAATACAATGGCAAATAAAGGCACGTATTAAAGTCAACGGGTAGTCAAGATCACACATGAGACTCATGCCCTCCAAACCAACCATTATGGGATTTGAGTTCGGTGGAGATTGAAGGATCTTCCGTAGAAATTCAACTTAATTTTTGCCTGAATTATTGTTTCGGAACGTGACCTTGCCGAAGTCCAAGCATACCGGTCGGAACGATTTCTCCATCCAAACAATATCGTTGTCGATAGAACGTGTGGGCACTCTGATCCAAGAATATTGATGTCATAACGTGACACTCCGATCGTATCTAGTTCATTAGTTTATCATTTAGTATCAACCACTTTTTACCATTCGTTAATATATTTCATCTAGCCCTTGCTTTATTCAATCATGACTTGGATAGAGTATGGTTTAAGATTATACTTCTACGGTCTCCTGGGACGGGATTTCAGCCCAAAGTCACAAAACACACACCAAGCCACGCAACAATATCAAGTACACCATAATAGAAAACTCACAGAAGGAACTTCACAATATCATGTATGCACTCAACACGTATTAGAGTTTGAGCTAGGAAAGTGAGCATAACGCCAACTAACCTGGGAGCCGATCAACCGAGAGAAGCCAGAAGTAACAGCAAACTAATATGCTCCATGTAATTACGAGTGACTAAAGACGAGGGCTCAATATTATTCTATGTTTGCAATCTAGGACCCCAAAAACCACGAAATTATCTATTAATTTTCCTGAAATGTTCAAAGTCTCAAGGGTAAGAATCAGGTGATCCCGGCCGAATTCAAACAATAAACTTTAAGTGGAGAAATGAGTATAAATGAATTCTAACGAATACACCTAATGATGTTAGATTACTAATATTGATACACTAAACTCACAGATTTCTAATTAGTAATAGGGCTGAGCGTAGTAAGAGGTTCTAGATCAAATTGGGGCCCACTTGTGGGAGTTCGGGAAACGAAGAGTGCAACACGGCGAAACCAATTTTTTATCATTATACCTAATGTATAAATTGATCATCCCCTGTCAAGATAATTGCCATGATTAATCATACTTCATAGTCACTGGGTAGAGGATTTATGGAAAAATTAAAAAATCACATATAAAGTTTAAATGATGTTTTGCTGGTAACACTCCTAGATAACTATGAAGGATGAAGAAATCGTACATGACAGAATCCTAAAAATAATAATAGTATATAGATAATAATATATATAGATCTATAATATAAGAATAATGAATCTTAAAATAGATCAGAAGAATATATTTTAATTTGCCAAATCATACACCCGTAAGGTAACTTTAGTAAGTGGTTTTTAACTTGTTTTTTTTGAAGTACATAATGGGCATAGCAAGAAAGATCAGGCATCCAGCATTATTATAAGTCACCAACCACTATAATGTTATAATATTTAGGAAGATCGTGATGGCTATTTCGTGTGTACGGGATATGATGCAGAACTAACAAGATCCCACCCGCTCAACCACTCGTATTTAAACAAAAAAGCCAATAAATATAATGCTAGGTCTGAGTGGGTTGGTGCCGCGAGCCTTTCGAAGTGTGCCCTCAACGGCACCGTGAGAGAGTCAAGTGTGGAATGGGGTGGAAGAGGTGTGGTGGGGGGGCTGGGTTGGCTTGATGAGTACGGAGAATGATAGTCAACCCGACGTAGTTAAAAGCAGAAGTGATTTAAAGAGGCGAAATAATCCCTATTAAGTTGTAGAAGTTTGCTTGGTGCCGTTTAACCACCACGAAATATTATGAGAACGACCGCACGGGGGGACCGCCGCGAATTGCATAATTATAAAGTTCAAAATACCTAAATCTACGGAAATTATTCTAAGTAAACACAAGGCTTGACTCTCAAAACTACCTCAGGTCGTTTACTGACGAGGATACAATGCCCAGCGTTTGGGGACCTGAGCGGCCGTCGAACGATCAAAGGAAGGGCAGGCAGGAAAGGAAGGCAAGGCAAGAAAGGGTATTTGTCTCAAAAATTCATTCAAAATAGTAGTACCCGTGGTCTTTTCCAAAGAAATAAACCAATCAATTGAAGATCTACACCTCCTTCCTCCCACACGATGCTTTAAAATGGGTCCATCTCAGTCCTCAGGGATAATTATTGTTTTGTATGTAAACTCAACTAAAACAACAAAACTTATTTAATAATGGACTTTTCAACGGATCTATTCTCGCAACTAGCCTTGACACAACTATCTGAACAAATATCTACATACCACGATAAAATTGAATCAAAGTGGCTAACATAAACAGCATGGACTTTAACCCCACCACACACTAATAATTCAAAACATATCACACATCCTTATTCAAGATTTTCTTTTCATAACACAATCTCATCACAGCTTAAGTGATGAAAATACATTAGCTTTAGGCATCGATTACTCACAGGGAATAAACCTATCTACCCAAGGAAGAATACTATCGATCACCAGGTAAACCACCAACAAGGGATCCACTTCAAAATGCAGAACCTCTCACATTTTCTTCGGCAATTGTACTCTATCATAGCAGCTCTGATATAGATTAGCTCATAGCAAGTTTTGTGTGTATGAGAATTACTGATTCCTTAGCTATCCAAACAACCCATTCTATCATAACTAAAATACCACTTTTGACCAAAATCCTACCCATCAAGAGGACACAAAGGATCTTTACATCAATTCACAATAGAACTGTAAAACCCATAGATGTGAAAACAACGCGTATTATAAGTATTGAATCAATACTACCAATAATGTCCAATACGAAGAAAGAGGTGGTGACATAGAATATCTCACCAAGGTCAACTAACTCTGAAATACTCCTCATGGTGACCATATAAACATTTTCATTCATCTGACTCTATCTCTTTGCTTTTTATTCTACCCAGAATCACAAATTGTCCCTATTATGGTTACCACATATACTTTTGATTTATCGAACCCCTATCAACTGAAGTCAACACTGGAGAAATTCTTGATCACTCAATTATTTGGTATACTTAAGCTCATAATCTCTATTAAAGCATCAATTATCTAATGTAACACACTCTTACATTCTAGGTAGTCCCATCAATAGTGGTAATATTAATCCAACTCTAAATTCTTAATAACCATGTAAGAATTATATCTCACTTTACATCATGCTTAAGTCTTCTATCCTCAATTTGAGCAATCTAAAACACATTGTAATACTAAATTTTTCGTACCTGCAGTGTTTGTCACCTAATCCAAACTCTTTTTTTTATAGAAGTTTAATGATAACTCCTATAACTCTGTAACCGAATTAGTTTCACATCTCACAATCATAGGCAAGAAATTAACAAAATCGAACTAACTCCAGGATTCATACGAAGGTCTTAGTCCTTCACTCTTCTCAATTCTTTTTTCATGGTGCAAATTCTACATGTCTCGATCCTTCAATATACAACTCTTCTTTAATGTATCTTTACCGATCTCATGTTTACTAAGAATCCATGCATTTTACTCACACTCTGTAATCATCAAACTTGAGGGTAAACCCTTCTTTAGATCCTTTTAACAATCAAAAGTACAAACTTTCGGGTCTCAAAGCAGCATCAGTCTTACGTGCTCAATACCGATGCAATATCATTTCTCCTCTACTAATTCCTACCTTGAAAAAATTACACCAGAAATTCAGATTTTATAAAAAAAAATTGTAATTATAAGTCCAACTGTGTAACACATGCCCGTAATTATCTAACATTTGCTTATACTTGAAGAATTCTATGAATTATTGTTACCTTAACTTAT
The DNA here is from genome assembly GCA_027704765.1 of Solanum habrochaites. Taxonomy (NCBI): domain Eukaryota; kingdom Viridiplantae; phylum Streptophyta; class Magnoliopsida; order Solanales; family Solanaceae; genus Solanum; species Solanum habrochaites. The sequence goes on along the minus strand of JAKWJA010001760.1, from coordinate 25,923 downwards.
CATCTGATCACCTCTCCTCTACCTTACTCTCCTTCACTAAAATCAAACCTACAATAGAACCCTTATCGCCCCCACTCAAGCTGAACGTCTGTACACTCCTCTCGTAAGTTTTATCCAATAACTTTTTTAGCCCATATGATTAACCTGTTACTATTGCTTAATCAAAAAAAACAAAATAGATAAACCACGCGCTTCTTAACCCATTTATCACTGTTCCGAAAGATACCTATATGACCCTTCGCAATTGAGAGAATATTAATTGTTTCTCACCTTTTTCTGAAGGCTACATGTCCCCCAATTTTAATCTTATTTTAATTATACTCTAACTCCAAGTTCTATTCTAGGCGGTCCCCCCCATCTCTCAAAACTTTCTATACAACTAGTGACTCTCAGTTAGTAATAGAAAATCACACCTAGATACTGCACAAGTCATTATTATCATATATTTTTTTTGACAAACAATTGTATTCTATATTTTGTAATCTCAATCACAAGTCATCACTACCTCTATTAACCATCATGTTTCAACAAACCTTGTCATCTCCATAAAGTGATCTTTTTCCTATACCTGACCTGTTAAACTCAGGTATTCCCAATTACATTTAGGGACTAACACAATTTTTTTTTACGCACTTTCTTACTAAAAGCTTTAATTTACTTCACCCGAGACTTCTTTTTCCCTATATGTTTGTCATTCTAGTATCAATTTACCCTTTGAAACTTAGGATAAAATCATCAGTCCATATTCAGAACCCTCAAGGTACATTTCACAACCTATAACATTAATACCGTATTTAAGTTCCACAAGTAGAAACTTCTTCAAAACAATGCCCAATCCAAGCGCCCATAGTAATAAACTAGTGAAAGTAACACCAAATGTCATTATCTAAACATGTCATACTGCAATAACTCCTTAAACAGTTAGTATTCAAACTTGACACTTGACGTATTTATTTCTACATAACACAATTACAATACCTTAAAATTTCTTTATATGCCTCACTGGAACACATCTTACCTAACGAGAATATCGTACAACCAATAGCCAACATACTTCTGTCCATTGAATAGATCCAAAATACTATTAAATTCATTATTAGATCAGGTCAACGAAAAAAATAACACACATCATAACATTAACTAAGTAAACATAAATTTATTGTAAAATTTGTATTATAACCCCTTTTTTTTTCTTGTATGCACTTAATCTATAAAGCCATGATAAAGATTCTTCCCTCAATTGCCTCAACACAACTTTATCATTCATTGAGACAACTCATATATTTTATGTTAACTTTATTAATTGTATATCAATATGTAATGGTGTTCATTACCTAGTCATTACAGTACCTATTTCAAAGAACATTTTTTTTCTCTTCGGTGTTGTCATTTAAACTTCTAATACTCTAGTACTCACCATATGTTAAATAGAGAGAAGAAATAATAATACCAATTTGTATCATCTAGATACCAATTGGATTCAAGTAGTAGCACAAAAGAAAGAAAGAAATTAGCTTTCCTAAGTCTATACTTTCTCGAAGAAAAGTAAAGGCGTCCCCTTACTGTCCGCAAGACTCTACTAGCTTGTCCTGTTTGATGAGATGCAACGAACCTAAACTCTTATACAAGTTCGTCACGACCCAAAATGATTCGTGAGTGACCACCTTACCCTCCTTAGTGGGGGGCGAACCAACACATGTAAACCCCAACATATACCAATAGTTCACACCTATAAATAGTAAACCAATAATGCGGAAGCTCCAAAGATAGAACCACAATTTAGAATATGCTTCTAAACGTTAATACTTAGCATCCCAAAATCTGATAGTCATCACATCAAGGAATCTAATCTCCATACTAAGTCTAAGAAACCGAATACACTAAAATAAAGAATAAAATGGTATGTTGTCGAAAGTATAGCATCATGTCTGACTAAGAGAATCCACAAGAGCTTGAATGGATGCTCACCCTGGAACTTGATATGCAAGAGGATGTCTAGAGTTGAGGAAATCTAAAAAAGTGATAGGTACATCGCTGCATTTCATAAAGGAAAACAAAGAAGAAAAACAGTATGGCTCAGTTAACAGGCAACATGTACTGAGTAGTATCATCGTCAACCCAAAATAGTAACTAATATCAAAGAACATAGTCTGAACTCAACTCTACACTTAACATGTGATAATCAACAGCAACATGAACAAGTGTCAATAACAATAATAACACGTATTAATTCAAACGTATCCAAGATCACGACAAGGACTCATGCCTCCACCCAAACCATTCTTGGATTGAGTTCTGTGAGAATTGAATAATCTCTTCCATTATTCAACATATTTTTCCCTTTAATATTATTTTTTCTGGAACGTGACACGCCGATCCAGATACCTGTGTCAGAACGGACACTCCGATCCAAGAATATCGTGTCGGAACGTGTCACGTCCGTATCCTATAATATCCTTAGTTTATAGTTGTTATCAGTTATTATCACCACTTGTCCAATCGTTAACAGTATTTCATCTATTCTTCTTTATTCAAGCATTACTAGAGAGAGATGGTTTAGATTAATACATTCCTATGGTCTCAGGATTTCAGACCAATCGCAAACTACACGACCAAGCCATACAATCCAATATCAAGTACATAGAAAACATCCCTAATATCATTTAATGCCATATCAATCCACTATTAAGAGTTTACTATGAAATAGCATAACCAAACCTACCTCCACCGAAGACCGACGTTAAGCATCCTATTTCTCCAAGTCTTTCCCTTTCCTACCGCTCAAAACTCTCCAATCTATCAAGTGTAATATGCATAACCTTGTAAGTTTGAGGCGAAGTCTATAAACCTCAATATATTCTATGTTTAATCTAAACCCAAAAACTCACATAATTATATAATCAATTTCCTAAAGTTCAAATCTAAGGGTAGATCTTAATTCCCCCTATTAACATAACTTTAATGAAATTTAAATAATTCGATACACATAATACTTAATTACCTATATTGATATACAAAACTCAATTTATAATACGATAATACGTAGTAAAATTCCAGATCAAGCCACTGGTTTCGAAAACCAGTGGCAACACGTCTAACCCAATTTTTATCATTATACAAAATGTATAAATCTATCATCCATCTGCAGATAATTGGCCAATTATTAATCATACTTCATTGTAACGACCTATTTAATCGATTCGAGCAGTAATATTAATTTGATAAAAACTGGATGGGTCGACGGATCAGTCGACGGAACGTCATGGTCACGACGGACCGTCGAGGGGATTCATTCCAAAACACTTAAACTCTTAAAATATGGGTACTGGATCAACTCTCTGAAATTCACGACGGAGCTGCAGTACGGACCGTCGTAGCCAAGACGGACCGTCACAGACCTTTTACTGAAATTGAGTCTCTGAACTTTGTGAAGGACGTGCAGGACGGACCGTCGCAGGTACGACGGGCCGTCATGAGTGGCGTAACCTCGACTGAGTTGTATTTCTGGTGAGAGTTTTTAAGGGGCGTTTTGGACTATTCATGCTTATAATTATGAAATATGTGGGGTAAGTGTAATAATTTAATCACTTGGGTGGTTAAAGGAGATAACCTTCAAATAAATAGTGGGTTACTTTTATCCTCTTAAAAAATTGATTGTATGATAATTAGGGTAAAAGAAAATAATCTAGAGAAGAAAAAGAAAAAAAAACGAGGAGAACGAGCGAGATAGAGAGGAAGAATGAGAGAAGAAAAAGGCATTGGGGGACTACTGCTTAATCGACGATTCTTTGGTGGAGTTAGTTATGGTTTAGTTATTTCAATAGTAAAACTAACTCTACATAGCTATTGATATGTAATTGGGTGTATTAAAGTTTCTATGCGCTTAATTTTTGTTGTTGCTTATTTGTGCTTATCTAAATTTTGCTGGATTATATTGATGATACTTCAAAATCTTTAAAAACCTTAGACCACTCTATTAATGATGATGCCTTATTATAAAAGCAGGCTTGATGAACTAAAAGAATGAGGTTTAATGGACGGGGTGTCACCAACCGACCGTAGTAATTAGGGATCAGGTGTCACGAACTGACACTAGTATTAGGGGATTTGGGTGTTCACGAACCGACACGTAGTATTAGGGGATCGGGTGTCCACGAACCGACACTATTATTAGGGGATTGAGTGTCCACTTTCACGACACAGGAGAGGAATAAAGAGAATTAATCTTGAATTATGGTGATTTACTAATCTAAAGAGCCGAACTCTCAATAGTATTGTGTGGAGGCTTGGCCCTCATAGATGTGCTTGGTGTTGGTTGTCAAAGGTTTTTATACTTGTTGTTGTATCGTGTTAAGTGTTGTATTGCTTTTTATATTACTACTTGATATAGATTGCTTTCTATCTATTCTGAGTTGGCCGATGATATCACTCCGTACTTGTATGACCCTACTTTTACGTTCTTCTTTTGTTTTGTGGATTGCAGCAATTTCACCCGTGACCTTCGTCTCGTCCGCAACTCTAGCCCTCTTCAGCACACATCAAATTCAGGGTGAGTACTATTCCTACTCGGCTTAATTTCTCTCTGCGGGTCTGATGTCTTCGAAGTTCTGAACCTGGACCATCGTTTACTTATTTTAGTTCTTAATTATTCTTAAGACTTCGAAATTTGGATAGATGTTCGTGATTGATGACTTGCCAGATTTTGGGGATTAAATAAGTAATATATTTTAGAAGTTTTAATTTAAATTGGTTCGTATTAATAAGATTTGGCAGTCTCGCATTATAATTTTTTTTATTATGGTCAATGTTGGTTTTTAGATTTTTGGTTCACTACACATAGTAGGAGTAGAGGTGTGGGTTCCACTCGCGGCCCGTTTTGTCGTGACCAAACCTTGTATCATGAGCCTTTAGGTTCGTTGGGTCTCATCACACCATAACGAGTCTAGTAGGTCTTGAGGACGTTGTTGGACACCCTTACTTTTTCTTTGAGAGGCTATAGGACTTTAGGAACATCTATCTTTCTCCTTTGGTGCTATTACTAGGTCCAATGGTATCTAGGTTGATACAAATTGGGACCTGACCTCCTAACTTTATTTCGCAGATAGTTAGAATTAGAGCAACAACAGCGCAACACCTGCAACACCGTCCGGCAAGACGGGGCGTCTGAGCCAGCCACTAGGGCTGTAGCTCGAAGAGAAGCATGGCAGGAGGTCGTGGTAGAGTCGCTGATGACAGTCCCTAGAGGTATAGGACAACACCTGGTCCATCCAAACTATTCTAGGGCGGTGACCCCTCCACCGACTGATAAGGTAAGGAAAGATGGTGATGAAGGGAAAAATGAGCAAGTTGCAAGATGAGGAAATTACCACCCCAACTACCCCCGGAGATGATTACTCAGGGTTCTCTTATCTTAGGTCGTGTTATCTGAATCAAGGCAGGCCAGACGCCTCAGTGTTTTTTTCTGGCACCAGCACCTCAGGTTCCGGGAGTACAACATGCATCGCGCTGTTGTGGCCTCCCCGCATGGATGCCTCATTGAGAGTATGCACTTTTCCTCGATGACTACGTCCTATAATACCGAGTGATCAGCATGATCTTTTCACTAAGTCTTTAAGTTGAAACCTCCAGTCGTCAAGGGTGCTGCATCTGAGTATGCCTCTTATTTCTGGTTCATGTCCATGAGCCTCTGCACATAAGATTGACATAGTAGAATGATTCGGGGTTTAGGTTGGTGACCTAGCAGTTTCAGGGTAAATCCAAAATTGGTGGCGGTCGTACGTTGAGTGCCAACCAGCACATCTGGGGGGGGGGCAGGCAAATCACCTATGACTGGCATCATTCTAGCTTTTTATGGAGAATTATATACCCCCCCCGGCTTTAAGGGACAAGAGCAGATAATGAGTCCGTAGTCTATAGCAGAGTAGGATGTCTCTTACTTCTTTTAGGCTAAATTTCGTGCACTATCATGTATGCCACTCACTTTGCTCATTCCATCAAGAGCGGTTTTCACACACCGCTTATGTAAAGGATTGAGGTCAGTTCTGCCGATCCCCGCCCTTTTTTTACAGTAGCTGCTGCAGAAAAATCCTTTCAATAATGGGTTGCTTTGTAAAGAGGGTAGAGGGTGAATCCAACAACTTCACCACGTCGTCGACATCTCAGAGTTCCGTACGGGATGCGATTTAGTGGTTGCCTACTCCAAGACGAGTTCAGGAGGGTTACCCCCCAGCCGACCTATTCATCTTTCACTAACACACGGCTGTAGCTGGGGGTCCACCCGGCAGACCGATCAGCAATTCTCTAATCTTGGAGGTTATTTTCCCAGACTCCTCGTTCTCACAGAGACCTAATGCTTGACTCGAGATAGTTTGTTAGTATTGGAGGATACTGGACCATATTAGGAGATTTTTTTCCAAAACCGGTACAACCCCCCCATAAGTTTAGAGGTAAAAGGTGGTCATGGGAGAGGCCTGCCATTCTGGAGGATGCGGTGGCCAAGGTAATGGTGGTCACCCAAATCAATCGAGGTGGGCCATGCAAGCTGAACTGCTGCGGCGCAACTGATAGGGGCAATGGACAGACAGGTGATGGGCCCATTGTTCTGCCTTTCCCCCGGAGGTCTGAAGTAGAGCAATCTATGTCTGTTATCACAGGTCCTATTTTGGTCTGTGATTGCCATTACTTCTGTATTATTTGATCCTGGATCCACATTTTCTATGTATCTTCCCCATTTGCTACTGTCTTAGTTACAATTGTGATTTTGCTTGACATGCCTATTCGTGTCTCTACTTCCTGTGGGTGATCTAGGATATTGAGAAGGTTGGATAGGTCTTGTCTTGTACCTTTTGTGGGAGACAGTCATGGGAATTTGATTCTCCGAGAAATGGTTGATTCTGATGTAACTCTGGGTATGACTTGGCTTTCCCCAAATTTTGCAATCTTAGATTGTAATGCTAAAACTGGACGTTGGCCAAGCTGGACTATCCTCTAGTGTGGGAGGGGGATTACATTTTCCACCCCATTCCTTATTAATCTCTTTGTTCGCGCTAAGATGATGGTTAGGTAAAGGTTTTTTAAGCCTTCTTGCACACGCTTCCGGGATGCGACTTCCAGGACCTTCGATTGATCTGTTTTTGGTAGTCTGCGGTTTCTTCTGGATGTGTTTCCTCTGCAGACCTTCCTGGTATGCCAGGAATATTGATTTTTTTGCATTGATCTGGAGTCGGGCAACTCGCCCATTTCTATACCCCCCCTTATAGAATGACTCCAATCGAGTTAAGCGGATTTAAAGGCCCACTCAGGAGTTGTTAGGTAAAGGCTTATTGACCAGTGGCATCCCCTTGGGGTGCTCCTGTCGTATTTTGTGAAGAAGAAGGATGGGAGTTTTCGGTGTGCATAGACTTACATGACCACTGAATAGGTGACTATTAAGAGAACAAGTATCCTCTTCGTTTCGCATTGATGATTTGTTCGATAGAGTTTACAAGGTGATTGTACCTTCTCAAAGATTGATTTGAGATCTGGTTATCATCAATTGAAATAACGGGCAGCAGATGTGCCAAAGAATGCGGTTTCGAACAAGGTATGGACATTACGAATTCTAGTATGTGAATTTTTGTGCTTACGATGCCCTGCTGCTTTCATGAGTCTTATGAACTGGATTTTTAAGCCATATCTTGATCTCTTTGTATTGTATTCATTGATGATATACTGATATTCACAGAGCAGGAAAGGGGGGACTAGGACATTTGAGAACTGTACTGGATTTGTTAGGGAGAAAAGACTTTATGGCAAAATTCCCAAGTTTGGGTTTTGGGCTAGTTTCAGTATCCTTTTTGGGGGCATGTGTTTTCTAAGGATGGAGTGATGGTGGATCCTTGTTAAATTGAGCAGTGAATAGTTGGGTACGAACTACTAATGTTATAGAGGTAAGAAATTTTGTTTGGGTTTAGCTAGCTAACGAAACCACCTTCGTTTGTCAAGGGATTTTTTCCTCTATTGCTTCGCACCTAACAAACTTTGACTAGCACAATGTCCCCTTTGTATGGTCGGATGATGTGAAGAAAGTTTTTCAGAAACTCAAGACCTTGTTGACTCTGCAAGCCAATTCTTCCTTACCTGTCCATGGAAGGTAAGAATGTCACACACCGTTTATTGTGATGGAATCTTATTCTGGTTTGGGTGCGTGCTAGCAGGAATAAATGCTTGCTTATGCTCGAGGCAACTAAAGGTGCACGAGCGCAACTACTCCGCCCCATGATTTGGAGTTGGCTGCAGTCATGTTTGCATTAAAGCAAATGGCGACATATCTATAATGGGGTCCGTGTGAAGTCGATAAAGATCATGATTTTTTTAGTATGTCCTTACTCAGAAAGATTTGAATTTGGAGGCAGAGAGGTGATGGAACTACTTGAAGGAATATGATTCACATTGTATAACCCAGTGGAAAAGAATAATTGTTTGTGGCAAAAGCTTTAAGTACAAAAGCAGGGAGCTGGGTAGTTTAGCCCACTACAGGTTTTCTATACGCCCATTGGCTAGAGAAGTTCATACTTTGGCTAATGACCTTTAGGCTTGAAATACTAGAGAAGGAGGACTTTGGGCCTGTGTGGAGGCTAAGATCCTCTTTTCCGTGACAATATTAAGGAGGAAGCAGTTTAACTGATGAGAAGATGAGCGAATTCAAGATATGGTATGCGAGGAGATGCTAAAGAGCAATACTTGATGAGACGGTGTTTCTGAGAATTAAGGGAAGGGTAGTGTGGCCTCGTTTTGATGAATTTGGTTCACACTATTCTTACAGAGGCTCCATAGTTCAAGGTACTCTATACATCCTGTGTCAAAACCAAAATGTATCGCGACCTAAGCAACATTTTTGGGTGGAGTAGAATGCAAGCGCCATTGTTATTTTGTTGCCAATGCCGAATTGTCAGCAAGTAAAGTAAATGAACACTAGAGGCCTAGAGGGTGACACTTCAAAAATGCCCATTTCTGAATGGAAGTGGGGAAAGGTTGCAATGGACTTCGTGGTTGGGTCTTCCCAAGCATGGGTAAGTTTGATTCCATTTGGGTAATTGTTGATAGTTAACTAAGTCTGCTCACTTCATTTCGGTCAAGATGACCTTACAATGCAGAGAGAGTTAGCCAACTTTTATCTCAAAAATTGTTTCGATTGCATGGAGTTCCATTCTCCATCTTCTCAGATAGAGGTAACGCAGTTTCACTCTAAGTTTTGGACACATTACATGCGAATTAGGTCGTAGGCTGGATCTCTTAGTAAAACGGTCATTTCACCCTAAGACTAATGGTCCAGTCTGAGCGAACGATTCAGGTTGTTGGAGGATATGCTTCCTTGCATGTGTGATAGAATTGTGTCATTGGGATAAATTCTTACCTTACAGTTTTCATACAACAATAGCTACCACTCAAGTATGATAATAGCTCTTCCATTTGAGGCACTGTATGTGAGGAGATGTAGGTTCCCCCATTGGTTGGTTTGATGCTTTTAGAGTAAACCTTGGGGCAAACCGATCTCTTGTGAAATCGTTATATCGGTAAAATTCATCCAAGATAACCTTTTAGCAGCTCAAGCAGGCAGAAGGAATATGCAGATCGAAAAGTTTTAGGGGGACTTGAATTTTAGGAGGCGAACCTGTCTTGTGAAGGTTTCACCCATGAACTGGGTGATGGGCGGTTTGGTAAGCGGGTAAACTTATCCCAGGAATTGGGCCATTTGAAGTTTTTTTGAAGCTCGTGGGGGAGGTGGCGTATGAATTGGGGCATTGCCTCGGACTCTCCGGAGGTTTTTGCACACTGTATTTCATGTTGTCTAATGCAAAAAAAGTACATGGGATGAACTACATTATTCGTTGGGATTTTCAGTTCTCTCGACGAGAATTTTTCTTATGAGGAATGAGCCGGTTGCTATTCTGGCTAGATGAAGTCCGCAAGTTGAGATCAAGTCGATTGCATTATCAAGGTTCAATGGAAGAATCGGCCAGTCCGAAGAGTCTACTTGGGATAATGAGGCTTTAATGCAAGAAGTATCCACTTTTTTTACAGATTCAGGTAATCTTTCTCTCCCCATGTTTTTCTATCCGTGATCCGTTTGGGGACGAACGATGAGTAAAGTGGTTCTATTGTAACAACCCCTTTTATCGATTCGAGCAGTAAGATTATTTGATAAAAACTGACTGGGTCGACTGGACTCAGTCGACCGGACCGTCATGGGCACACGGACCCGTCGAGTGGCTTCGTTCCAAAATACTTAAAAACTCTGAAAATCTTGGTACCTAAAAACTGAGGGTATCAACTCTCAAATGTTACGACTAAACTACAGTAGCAACGGACCATCGTAGCCACGAACGGACCATCACAGACCTTTTAACCTAAAATTGAGTCTCTGAACTTTTTGACGGACGTGGAGTGCCGTACCGTCCAAGTAAACGGCCGTCACGATGGCTAAACATCGACTGAGTCAAATTTCTGCTGAGAGAGGTTTTTAGGGGCGTTTTGGACTATTCATGCTTATAATTATGAAATTTATGGGTAGTGTAATAATTTATTACTTGAGGGGTTCAGGAGATAACCTTGAAATAAATAATGGGTTTACTTTTTATCATAAGAGAATTATATGATAATTAGGTCAAAGAAAAGAATTTATAAAAGACAAAGACAGAGAGGGAGACGAGGTGTATGAATTCACTTGTTGCATGATTGTGATTATTAAAATTGTGGTGGATAATAATGATGGTCTGGTGAGATCTTCACAACCTTAAATCCACTCTATTAAGATGATGCCTTGGTATTAAGGAAGGCTTTATGACTAAAACATGAGGTTAAGGTATCGGGTATCACGAACCGACACGTAGTATTAAGGGTGATCGGGTGGTCCAGCGAAACCGACACGTAGTATTAATGGATCTGGTGTCACGGACCGACACATAGTATTAGGGGATCGAGTGCACGACCGACACGTAGTAATAGGGATCGGAGTTGTCACTTTCCTACAAATAGAAATAAAGAGAATGAATCTTCAATTATGGGATGTACTTAATCTAAAGAACCTCATTCCCAAACAATATGGGGTGGAGGCCTTGAAGTCCTCATAGGTTCGCTGAATGTTGTTTGCCTCAGGTTCTTGTACTTGTTGCTGCTACTTTGATTATTGTAGTGGATTTTATAATATTATTTGATATATATGGTTTTTTTCTATTCTGAGTTGGCAGATGATTCTACTCAGTACGTGTTCCCTTGTCATAACCCCTACTTTACGTTCTTCTTGTTGTTTTTGGAGTTCAGTTCAATTGCAACCATGACTTCGTCTCGTCACAACTCTATCCAGTAGTCAGCACCGTCAGAATTCAGTGTGAGCTATTATTCTAGCTTTGGCTGATTCCTTCTGTCTTCGCGTCTTGTATGTCTTTCGAAGTTCGGACATGGACATCCGTTTTCTTATTTTAGTTCTTAATTATTCTTAGACTTAGAAATTTGAGGAATAGATGTTCTTTGATGTGAGGACTTCCAGATTTTGGGGCTGATAGTTTAATATATTTTAGACGTTTATTGAATTGTTATATTAATAATGAGTTGGTCTTCCGCATTTTATTTGTTATTCAAAATTTTATATACTGGTTTAAATGTTGGGGTTTAGATTTGTTGTTCGCTCACTAGGAGGATAAGTGGTGTGGCCACTCCTGCCCTGCCCGTTTTTGGGTCGTGACCTTAGTTCCAACACTTACGAACCAATCAATTCGGGCATTACCACTTATTGAAAAACTTTAACAAATTTCTAAAGTGTAAATTATTTTAGTTTTTTAAACTTAATTCGCAATCTATACTCACCAACTAATTAATTAACCTATAAAAAATTTAATATTTTCTAAGTCTAATTAAGTTTACCGTTTTTAAGTTAACTCAACACTATTTCAACCAACTAATCACATAAACTTATTGAGAACTTAAACATCTTTCTAAGTGCTAATTAACTTATTTTAAACTTAATTCAAACACTATATTCACCAACTAAATCACATTTATTTATTTAAAGAACTTAACATCTTTCTAAGTCTAATTAGTTTTGTTTTTACTTAATTCCAACACTATATTCACGAAATAAATCAAATTATCTTATTTAAAGGATTGAAAAACTTTTGAAGTCTAATTAGTATAGTTTACACTTAATTCCAACAATATATTCACCTACTAAATCATATTATATTATTTAAAGAATTTAACAACTTTCTAAGTCTAATTCATTGAGTTTTAACTTAATTCGAACACTATATTAACCAATTAAATCACATTAACCTATTTGAAGAATTTAACATCTTTCTAAGTGTAATTAGTTTAATTTTCATTAAATTAAAACACTATATTAACCAGCTAAATCACATTAACTCATTTAATGAATTTAACAACTTTTTAAATCTAATTAGTTTAGTTTTAACTTAAATCAAACACTCTATATTCACCAACTAAATCACATTTAGTTATTTGAAGAACTTAACATCTTTCTAAGTCAAATTAGTTTAGTTATAACTTAATTCTAACATTATATTCACAAAATTAATCACATTAACTTATTTAAATAAATTAACAAATTTCCAAGTCTAATTAGTTTAATTTTAACTTAATTCAAACACTATATTCACCAACTAAATCACATTTACTTATTTAAAGAACTTAACATCTTTCTACGTCTAATTAGTTTAGTTTTAACTTAATTCAACACTATATTCACAAAGCAAATCAATTATCTTATTTAAAGGATTTAACAACTTTCCAAGTCTAATTAGTTTTGTTTAAACTTAATTTCAACACAATATTCACCAACTAAATCATATTAAATTATTTGAAGAATGTAACAACTTTCTAAGTCTAAATCGTTTAGTTTTAACTTAATTCCAAAACTATATTCACCAACTAAATAACATTAACTTATTTGAAGAGCTTAACATCTTTCTAAGTATAATTAGTTTATCTTTAACTTAATTCCAACACTATATTCACAAATTAAATCACATTATCTTATTTGAAGGACATAACATCTTTCCAAGTGCAATTAGTTTATTTTTAACTTAGTTCCAACACTTACTAACCAACTAAATCGCATTAACTTATTTAAAGACTTAACAACTTTATAAATGTAATTAGTTTAGTTTTAACTTAATTCAAACACTATATTCACCAACTAAATTACATTTACATATTTGAAGATTTTAACATCTTTCTAAGTGTAATTAGTTTAGTTTTCACTTAAGTCAAGCACTATATTGACCAACTAAATCACTTTAACTTATTTTAAATAATATAACATATTTCTAATTCTAATTATTTTATTCTAACTAAATTCCAACATTATATTTACCAACAAAATCACATTAACTTATTTATAGAATTAAAAACTTTCTAAGTGTAATTAGTTTACTTTTTCACTAATTTCAAACACTAATATTACTACTAAATCACATTTATTTATAAAGAAATTGAACCTTTTCTAAGTGGACATTATTTTAGTTTTTAACTAATCAAAAACATTATATTCAACCGAACTAAATTACATATACGTATTGTAAGAACTTAACATCTTCTAAGTCTAATAGTTTAATTTAAACTTAATTAAAAAAACACATAATTCACCAAGTAATCCATTAAAAATAACTTATTTAAAGAAATTAACAGCTTTTTAAGTGTACTTTGTTTTACTTTACTTAAAATCTAATTTAAACGACTTAATAAAAAATCCTACAAAAAAAAAAAAATTAACACGTATAATGCACTTAATTTAAAAAGTAATTTCAAACATTATATTAACAACTAAATCACATTTACTTCTTTGAAAAACATAATCATTCAAAATCCTAATTCGTTTAGTTTTAACTTAATTCCACAACATATATGACAACAAAACATCACATTAACTTATTAAAAAGACTAACAACTTTCTAAGTGTCAGTGTTTGAGTTTTCACTTAATCCAACACTTTCTAAGTGTCTGTTTTCGTACACCCCGATCCCGCTAATTCTACGTGTCCGATTTGTGACACGGATCCCCTAATTCTACGTGTTCGGATCGTGACACCCTTTCCACTACTCTCATAACTTTAGTGTCATCAGCCCTTCTTTATACCAAGTCATCATCAAATGTCATTAACAATTCAGATTTGGTTTTTAAAGATTTTAGGATTCAATATATCATGCTTATTTTTCACAATTATGTAATCATATTCATAGACCATATAACCAAGAAAGCATTAGAAGGGTTTACAATACTACCCATACATATCATTCGCTATGAAGAGTTTACTACGAATAGCATAAACCATAAACCTTATACCTCCACCGAAGATTTCGGATCAAGAAAGCACATTCCTCAAAATCTTTGCTATCCTCTGTCGTTTCCCCTCTTCTCTTGATCGTTTCCCCCTCTCTTGTTCTTCTATTTTCCCTTATTTCCAAAACCCTTTACCTCTTTCTTTTACCTTTATATATAATTAAGTCATAAAAGTGTATAAAAAGTACCCTACTTTTTATTTTAAGGTTGTTCCTTTAACCTCCAAGTAAGTGAAATTATTAATATTAATACATGAATTTATATTTATAAGCCATGAGGAGTCAAAACTCCCTTTAAAGAATTATTTAAACATAAATCCGACCCAGCTTACGATACCGCATCTGTGACGGGCCGTCGTGCCTGCGACTGGTCTGTCCTGCTGCTTCCTTCACAGAGTTCAGAGACCTGGTTTTCATTAAAGGTTTGTGACGGCCCGTCATACATTGAGACTGTCGTCCTGCCAACCCACCGTTCCCCGAACCCGCCTTCTTACGTTCAGAGCGTGATCTCCATAACCCCAAATTTCAGACATCTAAGTGTTTTGGAACGAGACTCGCAACCTCGACGTCCGTCGTGCCCTCATGACATTCCGTCGAGCCCATGCCCAGACGTGTCCGCGTGGGGTCTGTCGACTCGCCAGTTTTCCTGACAATAACATCTTCTTGCTCAAAACGACTAAACAGGTCAGTTACAAATAGATTACCAATTTACCCATCGATTCATCCTCGAACGATCATAAGAAAAACAACAAGGGAAAAGGAGTACCTGAATCCTGTAAAACAGATGTGGGGTAATCTTTCTTGCAATATAGCCTCCTTCTCCCGAAAGTGGACTCTTCAAACTGTCTACATTCTTCCATTGACTTTGATGATGCAATCTCCCTTGACATCTCAAACTCGAATTTTCTCTAATTAGAAATGGCAACAGGGATCCTCCTCTAAAGTCAAATATTTCATCAAGCATAAACTGACTCTAACGAATGATGTAGTTTTCCATCCCCATGTATCTTTTCACAAGCATAGACACTAAATACTGGGTGCACTCCTGAAAGCCCTGGAGGCAAGGTAATTCCATAAGCACTCCTCCCCTACTCGCTTTATTACTTCACAATGGCCCAATATACCTCGTGGGGGCCCCCCTCCCCCCCCCCCCCCCGCTTTATCTAACCTCTTTTACCAAACCGTATCACACCCTTCATGGGTGAAACCTTCATGCAAAACTTGCTCACACCTCCATGAACTCCATTCCCTAACCTTTCGATGCTGCATACTCCTTTTGCCTACTTTGAGCCGCTAACAAGCTTTTCTTGATTAGATTTCACCTTCCTCTAATGAATCCCTCAAAAGGTCCGTACCCCAAGTTCTAACCTCGAATGCCATCCAACCCAATCTCTTTGGGAGGCCTACATATCCTCCCATACAATGCTTCGAAAGGATCCATATCAAATACTTGAAGTGGACAACTTAGTATTGTAATGAAACGCTCTAGGGTAAGAAATTTATCCCACTGACCACCAAATTCTATCACACATGCACGAAGCTTCTTCCACACCCTGAATGTTCGCTCAGACTGGCCATCGGTCTGAGGGTGAAATGCATTACTAAGTCCACCTAGTACCCCTAATTCAGCATGCAATGTTCTTCTTCTCCAAAAATAGAAGTAAACTGCTACTTCTCTTCATTTTAGTGCACCTCATCGAAAATGAAATGATCAGACTTAGTTAATCTGTCTACAATTACCCAGTAGAATCAAACTTCCCCAATGTCTTTGGAAGACCTAACCACGCAGTCCATTGCAATTCTCTCCCACTTCATTCGGGAATGCGCATTCTCTAAAGTATTCCTCCGGGGCCTCTGTGTTCATACTTTACTTGCTGACAATTTGGACATTTGGCACAAAACAACAATGTCGCGCTTCATTCTACTCCACCAAAAGTGTTTCTTTGGTCCGGTACCAATCTTGGTTCACTTGGATTATAGATATCCGGACTATGAGCCTCTTGTTAAGCATTGTGTGGATCAATCAATCAACACGGGGCACACTGACCTTCCCTTAATCTCAAAACACATTCCTCATCATTATTGCTCTTTATCCTCTCCCCTCGCAACACCATAATCCCGATTCGGATTAGTTTCTCATCATCAAACTGTTTTCCCTTGAATTTTTCAAGAAAAGATAGGATCTCACCACTCCACACTGGCCAAAAAATCCTCTCCTTTTCATTTACCTTCTAACCTCATAAGGTTCATTAGCCCGAGTCTTGAACCATCTCTAGCCAATGGTTGTCTAAAACCTGTAAGTGTGCTAAACTTACCCATGCTCCCTCCCTGCTTTTTCTACTTAAGGGAGGCGTCTGCACGACATTAGCCTTTCCTGGGTGATACAAGATGTAACATCATAATCCTTTTGTAGTTTTCCACCATCCACCCCTCTGTCGCAAATTCAAATATTTTCTTATGTGTAGACATACTGTATGCTACGATATCCGTATAGACTTCACCTTTACCCCATATGAGAGTGGCTTATTGCTTTAATGCAAACACGACTGCACACTTTCTAATCATGGGGTCGGATAGTTAACGTTCATGCACCTTTATTGGCCTCTGAAGCGATAAGCAATTACGTTCTTCTCTTGCATTAGCACTTCACCCAACAAGAATAGGAATGCATCCAATACACAACGAGTTCTACCCTCAACTGGCAGGGAAGGATTGGTTGCAGTATGTCAACAAGGTCCTTGAGTTCTGAAAAGATTTCCTCACATTCATCCGAACCATACAAATGGAACATTCTGCTTAGTCAAGTCGCAATTGGGAAGCAATGGAAGAAATCTCTTGACAAAATCGACGTTATAGCTAGCTACCCAACAAAGCTCCTTACTTTCTGACACATAAGTAGGTCTTACCCATTCTTCATTCTCTGTTTCAATCTTAGAAGATCCACATCACCCCCATCCTTATACACCACTGCCCAGAAGGGACACTGCATATCTAGCCAAAACTCAAAACACTTGGAGAATTTGCATAAGCTTTTTCTCTTCCCTCCCTCACATTTCCAACACAATTCTCAGATGCTCCTCTTGTCCCTCTTTCTTGTTGATATATCAATATATCTCACTAAATACGATCACAAGAGATCCAGATATGGCTTAAAAATCCCGTTCATCAACTCTGAAAGCAGCAGGAGGGGCATCCGTTAGTGTCCAAAGGCATTACCTAAGAATCATAAATTGCGCATACCTGGTTTCGAAAAGCAGTTCTTTGCCATCTGCTGCCCGATTTTTCAAATTGATGATAACCGACCTCAAGTCAATCTTAGAGAAGACAACAAGCACCTTTAACTGATCGCAAACAAATCTCAATGCGAGGAAGAGGATAACTTGTTTTCTTAACCGTTACCCCTTATTCAGTTGTCTTAGTCTATGCACATCCGAAGACATCCCTATTTCTTCTTTCACAAACAAAATAGGAGCACACCCCAGGGAATGAAACTCGGTCTATAAAGCCTTTCCTACATAATTCTTGAAGTTAGGGCTTTTAACTCCATTAACTACTCTGTCTGGAGCAATTCTATAAGAAGCGGGGTATGGAATGGGACGAGTACAAAAAACGCTCGCATCAAATTCAATTGCAAAGGTCCAATATCCCTTCCTCTGTGCATACCAGGAAGGTCTGCGGGAACACATCCAGAAACTCAACGAACTACCGAACTGACTCAATGAAGGCACTTGGGTATACTCTCCCAGAAGGTTGGCCAAGAACGCTAAACAACCCCTTTACTCTACCATTTTCTATTAGCACGAAAACGGAGATGAATACGAACTGGAGTCGAAGTGTATTACCCCCCCTACTACTGGATTTTGTCCCCGGCTTGGCCAACGTTACACATTTTAAGCGTTACACTCTAAGATTGCAAAATTGAGAAAAGCCAAGTTCATACACAATTACAGTCAAAATCACCATTTCTAAATAACCAAGTCTACCTGAGTATTGCTTTGTCGCCCACAAAAGTCACAAACAAGACCTATACACACCCTTTCAACTATCACAGACTCACCCCGGAGTATAACCCGCATATGCCTGTCCAACATTCACAATGGAAATTGAGACCATAGCAATGAGGAAGATACATATGAAAATGTATAGCCACGGTTCAAATAATATGATCCATCCATCACAAACCAAGATTCCTGTGATAACAGCATCTGATGTCTCCGCTTCTGACCGCCCAGGGAAAGCGTAACATGGGCCCTATCACCTGTCTCCGGTTGCCCCTACCATGTTGTGTTTAGTAGCTCCAAGTTTGTCCGTCACCCCGGCCATTTTGGTGACCCACCATTAACATTACCTCGGCCATCCCCACGTCCTCCAGAATGACGGCCTCTACCATGTACCCACCCTACTCTAGCTATTGGGGGTCTATACTTTGTTTTGGACAATTCCCCTAATATGCCCAGTCTCCCCACATCCATAACATTCGCATGGGGTCTAGCAATAGGTCTCTGTGAGAATGGCGAGTTGGGAATAACTCCTCCACCTCGAAGAAATGTTGAAGACCGGTCTGAGGTGGACTCCCAACTACATCCGTATGAAGACTGAATTGGTCCGGACTGATAACCTCCTGAACCTTTCCTCTAGATTAGAGAACCTTACACTCACCTCCCTTTCGGGAAACCTGTTTGATGTCGATGCCATGGTGAAGTGCATAGCTTCACTCCTTCCACTTCTAATCATTAAGTCTACCACTTCTTGAAAGGATTTTGCCGTAGCCGCTACCTATATGGCTGAAATCGCAATTCTGACTTCACCCCTTCACAAAATGGCAGTCCGCTCTTGTGGGACTGAAACACAGTTGGTGCACCTGATAAATGCACAAAACTAGCCTCATATGCATTTAACTGACATCCTAACCCCTACCTTTCCTACGTTCTCTGGCTCAGACCCATCTCTTTTCTATCCCTCAAAGTCCTGGGGGATATCTTCTCCATAAACAGCTAGAAATGATGCCTAAGCATGGGTGGTTGCCACTCTGTTGGATGAACACTGCAACTGTGACCCTCCACCACATTTTGGCGTTCCCTTGACTGATAATTCCAAACTCACAAAACCGTTCTACTATACCCATCTGTGTGTCGCTCATGACAGTCAACCAGAAATCGTAGGCAATCCGCAGATTCAGCAACAACCCTTGAGAAGACGGGAGTTTCCAATTTCAAAGAACTTACTGAAAATTCATGCTGATCATTAGTCATTATAAGGCCACTTTGGTAAGACAGGAAACTTGCCTATTCCAATGAGGCATCCATGCAGGGAGCCATAGTTAAGCTGCATGTTTGTACCGCCGGAACCTGAGTGTGCTGGTGCAAAAACACTGGAGGTGTTGGCCTGGATCAGATACACACTAAGAAATCAAGAACCTATTTATCATCTCTAGGGTATGTTGTGGTGGTAGTTTCCTCATTTCGGCACTTGCTCAGTTTCACCTTCCCTCACCCTCGCTTACTACTTTCCTCAGTCGGTGGAGGAGACGGCCCTATTACTAATGGGGCAAAGTGCTTGTCCCTCTTCCTCTCTAGACGTCCTCCCACGACCCTACCACGGCCTCGGCCTCTTGTCCGCTGCTTATCCTCCTCGATCTTACCATCCCCAGTGTGCTTGGTTCATACGCAGGAACCCTGTCCCGTCGGTGCTGGTGTTGACGTAGTCATTCTCAGTTTCTAAACCATCGCGAAATAGAGTGCAGATGGTCATATACAATTTGTATCACCTAGATACCAATTTGATCCAATTAATATAGTCACGAAAGAAGAGGAAGAGAATTTTGTTCCTAAAGTCTTATAGCCCTCTCAAAGAAAATAAGGCGTCCCCTACCGTTCCTTAAGACCTACAATAGACTGTTCTGTGGTGATCAGACCAACGAACCTAATGCTCTGATCCAAGTTTGTCACGACCTATAAAACGGGCCGCGACTTGCACCCACACTTTCCTACTATGTGTTGACGAACCAACCCATCCAATTCCCCCCAACGTTTTAAACCATAAATAACAAAATATAATGCGGAAGACTTAAAAACTCATTAATGAAAATCGATTAAATAACTTATAAAAACCAATGCATTTATTCCCAAAACCTGGAAGTCATCACCACAAGAACATCTATCCAATTACGAATCTAAGAGTATCTAAGAACTAAAATATAAAAGCTAGTCTGGCCAAATCTCAGGCAATCAAGACATGAACGAGGAGATCCAGTCAAAGCTAGCAGCACAGCTCACCCGAAATCTGCTTTGATAAAGACTGCTATAGTTGCGGCCCCGAGTTGAGACGTGTGCACGTTTGCTGCACCCCCAAATGAAAAAGAGACCAAGTTACAATTCGGGGTCGTACAACACGAGTACTGAGTATGTATCTAATCGCCAATCAAAATAGAAAACTATTTTTGCAAATAAATCCATAAATCAACTACACTACTCAACTTTAGCAACAAGTTTCTATAATCATTATAAACACCGCCAAGTTCACCCAGGATGACTCAAGACTCATGCCATGACCCATTTGGGATTAGGTTCATTAGATTGAGCATATTAACGTCTTTCAAGATTCATTATGCTTTATTTCTCTCGTGTCGGTACGTGACACCTTCTGCTCCATTGCTACGTGTGGGTTCGTGACAACCCGTCCCCTAATTCTAACGTGTCCCCGGTTCTTGACACCACCCGATCCCCTAATTCGACCTTGTCGGTTCGTGACACTCGATCCCCTAATTCTACGGTGGTCGGTTCGTACACCCGATCCCTAATCTATCTACGTGTCGGTGTCGTGACACCCGTCAAAACTCTCATCTTTTTTAAGTTCATTAAGCCTTCTTTTAATACACGGCATCATCACTCTATTAACAAGGCAGACTAGGTTTTTCAAGATTTAGATTCAATAGCTTCATAGCTTTTCATCATGCGTATTTTAAACATTATTAATCACTTAGAAGGCAAGCATACAATTTAAGCATATAGAATGGTTTACAATACTACCCAATACATATCATTCGCTATTAATTTTACTACGAATATCATAACTATAACCTACCTGCCACCGAAGAATTCATGATCAAGTAGAAAATCCTTAAAATCTTTGCTATCCCTCTTCTTCTTTTTCCTCTCTGTCGATCGTTCTCCCCTCTCTGTTCTTTCTATTTTCTATTCAAAAATCCGCCTTGTCTCTTTCTTTGCCCTAATTTACATATAATTAAGTAATAAAAGAAAAAATGAAAACAAAAGTAACCCCCAATTAATTTAAGGTTATCTCCTTTAAAAAAAACCCTCAGAATTGGATTATTTATATTCATATTCAACCACTAACTTTATATTATAAGCATGAAATAGTCCAAAACGCCCTTTAAAACATTTAACAGAAATCCTACCTCAGCCTGGATATACGCAGTCTGTGACGGGCCGTCGTGCCTGCGACGGTCCCGTCCTGCTGCTTTTGTCACAGAGTTCGAGACCATATTTCAGTAAAAGGTCTGTGACGCCCGTCCTTGCAGAGACGGTCCCGTTCTCCACCACACCCTCAGACTTCATAGAGTCCGATCTCAGTACCACCCCAATTTTTTCAGATTCTAAGTGTTTTTGGAACGATACCACCTCGACTGTCCGTCGTGCTCGTGACGGTCCATCGTGGGGGTCCGTCGACCTCAGCCAGTTTTTGCCAAATAAATCGGCTTCTCTCAAAATGACTAAACATGTTTTTACACAATGCCATACCCATTTGGAATTAGGTTCATTAGATTGAGTATATTAATGTCTTTCCACGATTCATTAGGCTTTTTCTCTCGTTCAGGTACGTGACACTCCGCTCCATATACTACGTGTCGTTCGTACAACCCGCTCCCCTAATTCTACGTGTCGTTCGTTACACCCGATCCCCTAATTCTAACTTGTCGTTTCGTGACAAACCCGATCGCCCTATTATCTACCGTTCATTTTCGTGACACCGTTCCCTATTCTCATCACTTGTTCATCAAGCCTTCTTTTAACCATGGCTCCTCAATCTCATTACAAGGTCAGATTGAATTTTCAAATTTAGGATTCAATAGCTTCATCATGCTTTTATTTTATCCTATTTGGTTCCCATTCAACAAGCTACACTTAAGCATATAGAAGGGTTTACAATACTACCCACTACATATCATTCGCTATTAACGAGTTTTACTATACGAGTAGCATAACATAACCTACCTCCACAAATATTTCCGTGATCAAGCAGCAAATCTCAAAATCTTGCTATCCTCTTCCTCTTCGTTTTCCTCTTCTCTTGATCGGTTCTCCCTCTCTTGTTCTCCTAGTTTTCTTATTCCAAAACCCTCTTTCTTTACCCTAATTAACTATATTAAGTATAAAGATGACAAAAGTAACCCACTAATTAATTTAAGGTTATCTCCTTTAAAACCCTCAAAAATTGGATGATTAATATTCACCACTAACTTTATAATTATAAGAAGGACTAGTCAAAAATGCCCGTTAAAATTTAAAACATTACAGAAATCCGACCCACTTGGGATTACGCAGTCTGTGACAGGCCTCGTGCCTGCGATGGTCCGTCTGCTTCTTCCCGTTCACAGAGTTCAGAGACTATATTTTTTACCAGGGTCTTGACGGCCCGTCATCATGAGACGGTCCGTCCTTCCACACCATCGTGATGTTCATATAGTCATCTCAATACCAAATTTCAATTCTAGTGTTTTTGAACGAGACCCCTACAACGGTCCCGTCGTTCCCACGATGTTCGTCGAGGGATCCTTCAACTCACTCAGCCAGTTTTTTCCAGAAATAAAATCTGGCTGTTCAAAAACCACTAACCAGGTCTTTACAATAGTACAAAATTTACCCATCGTTGCGTCTCGAACGATCATAAGAAGAAAACAACGGCAAAAGGGAGTAACCTGAATCGTAAACAGATGTGGGATCTTCTTGCATATCAGCCTCATTCTCCCAAGTGGACTCTTACTTGTCGCTTCTCCCATTGCACTTTGATGGATGCAATCCTCCCTTGATCTCAACTTGCGAATTTCTTCTTATCTCTAGAATGGCAACGGCTTACTCCTCATAAGTCAAATTTTCATCAGGCGAACTGAATCCCAACGAATGATGTATGTTTCCACCCCATGGTATCTTTTTCCTCATAGACAACATGAATAGTCGGATGCACTCTGACAGCCCTGGAGGCAAGGCTAATCATAAGCCACCTCCCCCTACTCAATTAATTACTTCAAAAAATGGTCCAATAACCTGGGCTTAGCTACCTCTTTACCAAACCGCATCACAACCCTCATGGTTGAAACCTTCAGCAAAACTTGCTCACTCACCATGACTCGAAGTCCCTAACCTTTCGATCTGCATACTCCTTTTCCTACTTTGAGCCGCTAAAGCTTTCTTGAATAGATTTCACCTTTCTCTAATGATCCCTCAAATGTCAGTACGCCCAGGCTAACCTTGAATGCAATCAACCCAACCAATGGGAGACCTACATCTCCTCCTAACAAATCCTCCCATACAATGCTTCGAAATGAGCCTATCACTACTTGATTGATACTATTATTAATATGAAAACTCTGGCTAAGGTTAAAGAAGTTATCCCAAGCCACCAATCTATCACATCGGTGCACGAGAGCGTAATCTTCCACCACCTGACTTGTTCACAGTCAGACTGCCCCTCGATTTGGAGGGTAAAAATGCAGTACTAGGTCCAACCTAGTACCTAATCACATGAAATGTTCCCCAAACTTAGAAGTAACTGCGTACCCTCGATCGGATATGTGGAAAGTGGAACCCATGCAACCGCAACATTATCTGAGATGTAGAGTCTGCGTAACTTGCTCGCATTTAAGTCACATTAACCGTGATGAATGAGCAGACTTAGTTATCTGTCCCACAATTACCAAATAGAATCAAACTTGCCCTATGTCCTTTGGACGACCAACCACGAGTCCATGCAATTCTCTCTCCCACTTCCTTTCAGGAATGGGCATGTCTCTCTGAGTGTTCCTCCGGCCGTTGTGTTCATACTTTACTTGCTGACATTGTGGACCTTTGGCAAACAAAATCAACAATGTCGCGCTTCATTCTACTCATCTACTCCACCAAAAGTGTTTGATTTAGGTCACGGTACATCTTGGTTTGCACCATGATGTATATAATTCGGAACTATGAGCCTCTGTAAGAATAGTGTGGATCAAATCATTAACACGGGCACACTCGCCCTTTCCCTTAATTCCAAAACACCCCTTCCTCATCCATTATCGCTTCTTTACCTCTCCTCGCACACCATATTCCCTAATCGGCTTAGTTTCTTCTCATCATCAAACTGTTTCCCCTTGATCTAGTCAAGAAGAAATCTCGCTTCCACAATGGCAACAAACCTCCCTTCTCATTTACTTCTAACCTCATAAGTCATTAGCCCAGCTGAACCTCTCTAGCCAATGGGCGTCCATAAGTCTTTCATTGAGCTAAACTAACTACCCATGCTCCCTGCTTTTCTACTTAAGGCGTCTCCACAACCTTAGGTGTTTTCCTGGGTGATACAAGATTGTAATATCGTAGTCCTTAGTAGTTCCATCCATCTCCTCTGTCTCAATTCAAATCTTCACTGGGTACACGACAAACATATTGTAAGGCTACGTGATACGTTATAGACTTCATCCTACCCCATTAGATAGTTCTCCATTGCTAATAATGCAAACACTACCGCACACAAACTCCAAATCGTGGGACGGATAATTACGTTCATGCACCTTTTTGCCTCGAATAAGCAATTACACATTCTTCTTTTCTCGCATTAGCACTGCAACCCAAACAAGAATAGATACATCCAATACCAAACCGACGTATCTTACCATCTACTGGCAAGGTAAGATAGTGCGGTAGTCCGAGCAAGGTCTTGAGTTTTTGAAATCTTTCCTCACATTCATCCGACCATACAAATGGAACATTCTGCTTAGTCAAGTTCGTCATTTGGGAAGCGTAGAAAAGAATCCCCTTGACAAATCGACTGTAGTAGCTCTGGCTATTCCCAACAAAGCTCCGTGATTTCCGACACACTTATTAGTCTTGGGCCCAATTTCTACTGTTTCAATCTTAGAAGGATCCACCACCATCACCTGCTTAGACCACGTGCCCCAAGAAATACACTGAATCTAGCCAAAACTCACACTTGGATATTTGGCATAACGCTTTTTTCTCCTCAACATTTCAACACAATTCTCAAATGCTCCTCATGTTCCTTATTATTTTGGAGTATTTCATTATACATCAATAAATATTTATCCAATGAGATCAGATATTGCTTTAACATATCCCGTTCATCAAGCTCATGAAAGCATGCAGGGGCATTTCCGTTAGTCCAAAGGCCATTCGAATCATAAATGCCAAAACCACCTGGTGCGAAAAGCAGTCTTTGGCACACCTGCTGCCCCGTATTTTCAATTGATGAAACCAGACCTCAAGTCGATCTTCGAGAAAACACAAGCACCTTTGTAATGATGAACAATCATCAATGCGAGGAAGAGGATACCTTTCTAAAATTGCTTTATTTAGTT